>JAQFZN010000040.1:0-77207 GCA_034687075.1 Geophilus carpophagus | reverse complement strand
TTTAACACTCGCGATGTTGTCCACAACAGCTTTTCGTAATTGTAGGTGCGCATTATCCGCACGAGCTCCACAGGGCCTTGACTCGCTAGAATAATGAGTTTACTCTCTTGATTCCCATAGGCGAGAATTTGCAAGCAGTCCGTGACGATGGTGAGAAACTTAACGTTGTTACGTTGGAGTAAAGCAACCATTTTCTGCAGGCCTCCAGCAAGCCGTACTGCCATCTTCGATCCTTCCTGATGTAGCAACAGGTTATGCAATGTGGTAATTGCGTAAAATAAAACCGACTCCACTGGTGAGCTAAACACACACAAAACTAGATTAAAAACACAAAAATAGACAAGTTGATAGAAAAATATACCTCAACAACTTGACCAATGCAGATATTCCTCCTGATTTGAAGATGGCTAGTAGTCCTTGCCGGTGGTGAGACAAGTTATGCAGAGTTCCTGCAGCACAACGAGTTGTTTCTAAATCGTTGCTAGTTGACATCGCTCTTACCAACGCAGCAACCATCTAAAAATAATTTCATACAATAAATAAACAGTTTAAAAATAAAATCCCAATGTTAGTTAACCTGCGGTGAGTTCATAATGGCATGACGGCTGGCCTCTTTCTTGGACAGCTGGTGGACCATCATGGCTGCCTGGCTAACCACCACTTGGTCTTCGTCGTTGAGAAGTTTAATTAATTCGGGGATTGCTCGAGTTGCCAGATCGGCGTCGTCTTGATAATTAATCAAATTCACGACAGCATGCTTCAGCATTTGAGAAGGTTCCGAAAGTCTCTGCACAGCAGTCGGCTGAGTTGGGTCGAACTGTGTTGACGGAATTTCGATACCTTCCTCCAGGGTTTCTGGAAACATTGCTGCACGAACACGCTGTGATCGTGTCTGATTTAATTGTTGATTCATTTCTAGTGACAAATCAATTCAAACATAATTTTTTAATTTAAATTTTATTAATTAAAAAAATCAAATCACCATCGACTTGTTCCTGAGTAAATCCTTGACCAAATCCAGTTTGATCCCAATCAAACATCACTTGTTCGTTATCAAAATCATCATCCTTCCCACTTAATGACGGCGCCTAATATTAAAATATATTCAATTTATTATTTAAATCAAATAAACTTACTCATTTTTCTACTCACCTGAGTTGTTGCACCGGAATTAATTCCTGAATCGATGTAAGCTGCCTGCTGCCACATGAGGGTTTGTTCTTTTGTATTCCCTATTGGAATGTCGGAAGGATTAAAATTACCATGGGACACTATTAAATTAATTAATAGCCTTATATTAGTATGCACAATTTTGAGATTTAATAAAAATTTACTCAAGCGTTTGCATATACGTACTTGGTCGGATTCCCGCTTGTGGGCCCCCTGATGGCATCGAGTAGCTCATTTTGACTGCAGATTATTCGAAAATACCAGATCCAATTAGCTTATATAATCCGAATAATACTGATCAGTCTAAAAAGGCAAAATAATGTGTGTAAATACGGGTTTTGTACAGTTAGCCGTTTATTCTAATCAGATAAGACATTCGACTGTGGGAAAACCATATCAGAGCAAATATTTGAGATTTTTTTTCAAGGGAAAATTAAAGTAAATTTAGGTTTGATTTATAATATATAAGCGTTTATATTGTTTGTAGTTACCTCTAGTCGAATTTAAACTGATGTTGCTCGAACAGTCCCCGATATTTTTCGTCTTTTCGTTTGCAGTATAATTGAACTGTCGCTTATTCGGCTTTATGATCAAAACAAAATGGCGTCTTTGAAGACCGACTGCTGTTAAATAATCATGCGCGAAAGAAAATAGTTCTACGTTTTTATCTCATATACTTTGCGTATATATCATGGAAATTAATATATTTTATGGTTTTTTGATTTACATTTAACTTTATATTTTGTGCTTTTTTAAACAAATTTGGATTTATAGTTATTTATTTGTAAACAATCTTTTCAGAAAATCTTGCGCAAAAAGCAATTAAGAATAGTAAATAACGAAGCCATTATCTGACTAAAGGGGCGCGGCTAAAGAGATGAGAAATCAACATCCGTCTGTGACTGGTGAATCAGCTATCAGTATAAAGGAATAAATGTTAGATTGTCAAAAACTATGCTTTGATTAAATGCTTTCAATTTAAAAATAAGATTTAAGTGTATTTGTTGAAAAAAATAAAGTGACGTAAAAATATCTAAACTAAATCTGTTTCCGGTCATTAAATCATTTTTTTCCACTTGTTCTCATGTTGCATTTCGAAAGATGGCAACAAATTTCTTACTTCGTCGATTAATAATCCGTAATCGGTTGTTGCACTACAATTCGCTCCGCTCAATTTCAGTTGAACCACTCAATGAAAACTCAAGTCAACAGCGTCAGAAACGGATCTTATTAATCGGTGCTACTGCTGTTGGATTAGTTAGTAGTTTTTATTTATGGCATCGGAAACATGATGCTAAAACCCAGGGTAAATTTAGAAACAATTATGGCTTATAATTGTATTAATAATATTTTTATTCTATGGTTTAGGTATTGACACAACGTTTGAAGCGGGTAAATACCTGAAGAGTCTTCCAGTGTACTCAGCTGAAGAAATATCAAAACATGATTCCAAAGAAAATCGAATTTGGTGCTCGTTTAAATCTGGGGTTTATGACATTACTGATTTTGTGGACAAGCATCCAGGAGGAGAGAAAATTTGGATGGCAGCAGGAGGAGCATTAGAACCATTTTGGTTGTTATATGCAGTTCATCAAACTGATCATGTTATTAACAAGTTATTTTATATTTTATAAATGTCAATTTGAAACGTTAAATATTTATTTTTGAATTGATATTAGGTATTGAAATTATTGGAAGAGTATAGAATTGGAAATTTAGATAGCCATGATCAAGGAGTAGCTGTTCGAGATTTAACTGATCCGTACGCAAATGATCCAAAAAGACATTCTATATTGAAACCTGCAACTGTTAAACCGTTTAACGCCGAGCCGCCATTATCAGTTCTTGTTGCCAGCTATATTACCCCAAAGTATAAATTTCAATTGTTTTATTATTTATTTTATATTAATTTTGTTTTATAAAATTTGTAGCAATTTATTCTACGTACGGAATCATCTACCTGTACCTGTTATTAATGCAGATGAATATGAATTGGAAATATCTGCAGATGGTTTAACAAAATCTGAAATTTATTCACTGAAAGACATTAAAACCAAATTTAAAAAACATACAGTTACAGCAGCTTTGCAATGTGCGGGAAACAGACGATCTGAAATGATGAATGTAAAATTAATTAAATTAAAAAACTTTTTAAAGTATGTTTAATCTTACTGTAATATTGAATTTCATTTTAGATTAAAGCAATTAAAGGATTAAATTGGGGTGCAGCTGCAATAGGAAATGCAAAATGGAGTGGAGCACGACTTAAAGACGTTTTGAAAGAAATAGGAGTTGATGCGTGCAATAAAAAACATTTCAAACATGTTCAATTTGAAGGACTTGATTCAGATCCTGCAGGTATGCCATACGGTGCTTCGATATTATTCGATAAAGCAATGGATCCTGATGTGATTCTTGCTTATGAAATGAATGGTCACCCTATTCCACGTGATCACGGATTTCCACTGAGAGTTATAGTACCTGGAGTAGTTGGTGCTCGAAACGTGAAGTGGGTTTCAAGAATAGTCGTTAGCCATAAGGAGAGTGATAGCCATTGGCAACAAAATGATTACAAGGGTTTTCCACCTCAAACTGACTGGGATACTGTTGACTTTAAAAAGGCGCCTGCTATTCAAGATTTACCTGTTCAGTCTGCTATTTGTGAACCAAGTAATGGACAAACGATATCGAGGAAAGATGGAAACTTTTTAACTGTTAAAGGTAATATTTGAGTAAGTTTGTTTATTACATTTTTTTAAATTGATTTTTTAAAATGTTATTAAGGATATGCATGGAGTGGTGGTGGAAGAGGAATTGTTCGCGTAGATGTGTCGTCAGATGGAGGTGATAATTGGCATTTGGCTGAACTGAAACCAAGCGAGATAAAAATTAATCGTGCATGGGCATGGACTTTGTGGGAAGCAAAAATTCCGTTACCAAAATCAGGTGCTCATAAATTAGAAATTTGTTGTCGGGCTATTGATTCGTCTTATAATAACCAACCGGATTCTGTTGCGCCAATTTGGAATTTAAGAGGTGTTTTAAATAATGCCTGGCACAGAATTCAGGTGAATGTGGTGTAATATTTTTTATGTTATGTAATAAAATCAAAATTTATTTTTCTTCCGACTGAATTTCCTTAACATTTTCGCATTTTTGTTTTGAATGACTGAATACATTAATAACAACAAACCATGCGCGACCTCTACTGAGAAAACCTTGAAGTTTTATTTGATACATACAGTATTTTATTTACACTGTGGATGATATGTTATCAACACGCCGATTATGTTGTGTTTTAAATCATTCTCTTTCCTCACTGTACTTATATTATTGAGCAATAGTTAAAGGATAATCATATTAACAATATGTTTGAATCATGGTTAAATTTTTTGCACGAAAGGTGAAAAATCAAGTGAGGAAATCATGCAACCTGCTGTGGAAATTGATTCAGAGTGATTGGTATCTCTTTATTTTACCAGTAATTCTTTTTGTCATTATCATCGTATTAGTTATTCCAAAGGAGTGTATTTTGAAAAAGTAAGTGATAACTAAAACATTCTCTAAAATTCATTTTTTTAAAAATTTATATCGTTGTTTAATTTTAAATTTTTTTTTTAAGTTATATCCCCTCCCATATCATCAGTTTAGATGTTTTAACAAATGTCAGTCAACATTCTAGATTTAGTAATCTTCGACCTTTGTGTCCCTTAATTACCACAAATCGCACAATACGTAAGTAAAAAAAAAATTAATGCCGGAATTTACCGGTTGCTAAGCAATATTTCCCCCTCAGAGCTAAAGCCTTCTCATATCGATACGTATGAATTTACTGATCAATTTTTGACACAACTCAAAGTTGAAAAAGGAGGCAAATGGGAACCATCGGATTGTATTCCTAGATTTAGCACAGCTGTAATTATTCCATACCGTGGACGACAGAAGCAACTGGATATATTTTTGTATTATATGCATAATTTTCTTTCTAACCAAAGCATATCCTATACTATAATCGTGGTAGAACAAGTAAATAAAAAATAATATCATAATAAAAATATAATTTTTAAATTAAAAAAAAAAAAAATTGTTTTTACAGTCCTACAAGAAACCTTTTAATAGAGGCAAGCTATTTAACGTTGGTTTCAAAGAAGCAATAAATCTCGACCATTTTGACTGTTTTATTTTTCACGACGTGGATTTGTTACCAGAGAATCTTTTAAATATCTATGGTTGCTCCTCGGAACCTCGACACTTGATAACAGCTTTAGATGAATTTGACTATACGTAAAAATATTGAAGAAAAAAATAATTTAAAATGTTAACAGTTTTTATTAATTTGCAGGTTACCATACTGTGAAATTATGGGAGGAGCAGTTGCACTGACTAAAGAGCAGTATGTGAAAATAAACGGATTTGCAAATCGCTTTTATGGTTGGGGTGGTGAAGATGACGATTTTTACAACAGAGTAACAGCAAATAAGTACCGAGTAGTACGATGGGACCCAATAGTTGCTCGATATACCATGTTAACTCATACAAAAGAGGCACCGAATGTCGAAAGGCATGCTTTACTAAAAGAAAGTGAAGCGCTTTTCCGTACAGACGGTTTATCTAATTTAGAGTATACTACAGTTAGTCATAAGAAGTTGAGTTCTCATACAAGGATTTTTGTTGATTTATGATACATATTTTCATTTATACATCAGTTGAGAAAATTTATTTATAATGCACTGTTATCGTAATTTAAATTTGTACATAGGGATACATTTTTTTATGACAATAAAGTTTTACTTTTAATTCTAAAAGATACATTAATATTTATTGAAATAATTGCAAAAACATAAATTGAAAACTTTTTGTCATTGCACAATCTATATTAATTTAAGGGAAAAAAGATCTTAAGGAATGTAAACACAATAGAATATTTAAGGTAATACGAAGTAATTTATTTATAATAATTGAAAATTACGCAGTTCTTTTTCATTCATTATCACACAAGGAGTTCAATATTAATTTGTAAACTCCATTTGTCCGATGTCACACAATATACAAAGAAAAAGAGAAACATTCACTTCAAAAACACACTTATCAAAAATTACCATCACTTACTTATCAATTATTCATTTCACTATGTATATACAAGTAAATGTATATTAACATTACGTAGCATTCTGTAAAAATATCATTTTCCGTTAAAAAATTAAAATGCTTTCTGTATAGTCAACAAGTTCTGTGCATACGTATATAGATACATGTATGTATAAATATTACATTTACAAATAAAGAGTATACTAAAACGCCTTAAAAATAACAAAACGTGTTATTTAACTATTGATGAAATTAATATTTACATAATTATATTTATTTTTGTTATCGTTATAGTAAAAAAATACACTAAAATATAAAATAAGAATACAAGAAGGGAAAACTAAACAAATATATTTTCTTTAATAGAATACTATAAAAACTGTCTAACTATAATATTAAAAATATTATTCTGCGTAAAATTATTGTAAATAAGATTAAAAATAAATTGATTACAGTTTTTAAACATTAACTAGCACCAGGCTAACATGTGAGTTACTTACACATTATTTTTTTAATGAAATATATTCAGTGGAATTCTATTCCCAGGTTAAGTGTTTATTATAGTCTTAACTTTCATTCAACCAGGTATCTTAGCTTCTTGATAAAAATCTTTTTCCAGTTCATCATCATCATCTTCTTCTTCCTCATTCACCTCATCAGGTGTTGTGCCATCCAACTTAAAAATATATAACAAAAATAAATGAAATTACCGTACATAAAATTAAAATTGAATAAGTTTTAGTTAAACAACTTACAGCTTGTAATTCACTTTCACTAAAGAAAAATTTGAACTGCCATCTCACAGGGATCATAAGTAAAAGTACAAAAGGCAAAGCAATTGCAGCAGGTGATGCTTTAACAGCCCAAAGAATGGCAAAACACACTACTTGTATTATAGTGAATGCATACATCTTGCAAGTTCTCACCTAAAAGTTTAAAACAAAAACATATTTAATAAAATAAAATCAATTTCTTTTCAACCAGTAATACCCTGCGAACATATACGACATCAGGATGATGTTTAACAGGCATTGCTAACAGTCGAATTCGTTCAAAAAATTGAACACCAATCATAGATACAAATCCCATGTAGAGAAACACACCAAATAAAACAGGTACCGGTATGAGTCGCAACAGAGGTGCCATTGCAACTGAAACACCTTTTTAGAAAAATAATTAAACGTAAAGTAATTGAAATTAATTTTACTTTTTAAATACCAACAAGAAGACTAACACAAAAATTAGTCACTCTCTGTTCCTTAACTCCAACTATGTACGGTTTATCACCAGGTGCGTGAGTACTGCTCATTACAGTTAAACTCATTATATGAGAAATAGCACGAACAATAGCAGCTGACATCCATGGACCTCCGATAAAAGCACAACCCATGTTTAAGTAATTGACCACTAGAATATCAACATGATATCCGGTTCCTTTACAAAGTTTACGTTCTTTTTTCTGCACTAGCAACCTAAAAATAAAAAT
The DNA here is from genome assembly GCA_034687075.1 of Geophilus carpophagus. NCBI lineage: Eukaryota > Metazoa > Arthropoda > Chilopoda > Geophilomorpha > Geophilidae > Geophilus > Geophilus carpophagus. The sequence continues at coordinate 69,463 of JAQFZN010000040.1, read as the reverse complement.
AATCGATGATATCCATAATTAATCATAAATATGTAATTTTAAATATTAATACTTACTCTCCAATTTGTTCTTCCATAAAAATTAAAATAAAGAAAAGTATTGCGGGCAGTATTGAACCAAACATGAGCCACACAGGAAAATCTCCATCTTTACCTAGCGGATTAATAAACCAACCACGTACTTCAGGATCACTTGGAGTTAAACCACTAGGAACTTGAAGTTTCTAAGCAGAAAGTGGTTTTAATGTTAAAAAAACAGTTGAGATAAATTTTTGTCTTACTTGAGTGTACGTTTCGTGAATCAAGTAATCCAATGAGACCATTATAATGATTGCAATTGGAACACCAAAGTCACCTAATGCACGACGAGCCTAAAGTAAACAAATTAAATATTTAATGCGGAACTTTAAGTTAAGTAATAGATAGTGCTCACCATCCGTCCTAAATATTTGCCATTACGGAATTGACGTAAGAAAAACGCGATGAAAAATGTTCCAAACATCAAAATGGTAGACAAAAGGGCAGTATTTGGCTCGTTTGTAGTTTGAGGTTCAAATTTATTGATTTTGAATGATGAATTGGTCATATTGTTTACGTATGCGGGCGTGGAATTACTCCAATATGATTCGTTATCGTAGTCAGTGTGATTCATTAACAACGCGGTTCGATTTATAGGCACGGAAGGGCAAACGAAAGGAGTCAACGGATGAAGTTGGAAAATCTGTAATAATATTGACGCTACGCTGAAAATTCCATTAATGTTCATTGACAAAATTTAATAATTGTGGTCAAAAAAATAAGTTTAAATAATTCTTATAAAACACATCATATAAAATAATAAAATTAATTTAAGTTCATATTAATTTGAATCTACCTCGACAAGTTTAACGATGCTTTCGTAAATGAAAATTATTGAAATGAGAGCTGCTAAAATTTCCTCGGTAAATCGGGTGATGAAACGTAAAAAAAAGCTGCCTTCAAACATCACAAATATTGTTGTGAATAAAGCAACCCAAATTCCAATCCATGTTCTTATTGTAAGGAAATCGTAACCCTCACTAACACAAAACTAAAAAAAGACAACATCAACATTAAATACGCAAATTTAAATTTTTAAAAATGAATACTTACCCTATATAAACTTTCGTCAAATAATAATACAGGTCCTGTGACTCCGATAATCATAAGTGGTTGGCCAGAGACAAGTGAAAAAATACATCCACTAAGAGACGTTGCAATCAACGTTTCAGGAACACCAATCAAATTATTCGTTTTATCCCCTAAAATAAATTACGTAAATTGTTAATGTTACTGGTAATTAAATTATTCAATTAATAAAATTATACCTAATAAACCACCAAAACTAATGGCTCCCGATAAAGCAGCAAAATAAATAAACACAACCGAAGCTACACACTGAGGGTTAAAAGAATCTTTGATATCACTCCAATAAAGAGGATAACGGTTCATAATTTCTCGTCTAAGACCTCCAAAAAGACGCCCTGTGCGTCTTAAAGAATCTGCAGCTGATTTTTTAGCAATGCAAACTGTAATAATACAAAAATATATTAATGATACAATAATAAGACATAATTATTGTTAATGACCTTCCGTATCACTAAACTGCCGTTTCCTTCTTCTCAAATTACGTTTATGATCTTTTATTTGTCCAATTTGCGTAGGATCGAGGGTTCGGGAATCAAAATTATTAGGAGCCAAAACAATACTGTTATCTAAAAATTCGTTAATGCCTCGCATTAAATCCTCTCTTTCATCCGCTTGATAAGCAGCAGTGTGAAATCGCTAAATTGAAAAAATTAATTAATAAATTTGACAAATAATTTAGTGACGAGTGAAATTTAATTTACTCTATCAGACATCAAAGTAGAAAATGATCTTCCAATTTCGTGATAATCTAATTTACAATCAGCAGGTCCAAGAAGAACAAACATGAATCTAACTGGAAGGGGTACTTCAAGTGTTGATGGAATGGGAATTCCTTCAGCTAAACGAACAAATGCCATAGCTGGTACTTCAAGAAAATCAACAGCTCCAACTAAGACAGTAGTGCCTTCGCAGCCTTCAGGAATTTTACGCATAATATAAGTATCAGGCGCTGCTGGATATTTATTGGATGTAGCAGTTTCAACGTCAAATACGCTTCCATTTGGTGGCGATCCATCTTTTATATCAATCTGTTTATATTTTATTTATTTTAATATTATTATGCATTTAATTTAATATTTTTATCACTTATTAGTTACCAATTTGTAAGAACCATCATTATTAAGTTTAATTGATGTTGAATCGTGCGAATTTTTCCTCGAATCAGACATGAGAGGAATTTTAACCATATTCATATTTTCTTCATTGCTCGTTGTGAATGATAGATTTTTACTTAATCTAATAAAAAATTAATTAATTAATTAACAAAATTAGAATTAGATGAAATTAGTGTTTTAATTGGTAAATAAATTACTTCGACTTGCTATCCTCATTTAACTGAGTCAAAGAGGAGACGTTTGATGAGAGATTTCTGCGCAAACCAGCGAAACTATGTGCAATGTGATGATCAGTAACGTGTTTATGCCGTAATAATAAAACGCGCATAACTGCGCCTATAAATTAAAAAAAAATATTTAGAAATTTAAATACAAGACATACAACATTTTTTTTAATACCTTTATCTTCCGGTTTAATTTGGTCATTAGAAACCATAGCTTCAACTACACGATATGCAATTCCAGGCAAATCTTTTTCTTCTAAATCGAGAAGAATAATTCCTGAAAATTTAAATCTATATTATAAATCGGATAATTTTTAAAATTTAATATGAAATTCACCTTGCTCCAAACATTTCCTCAAGTTCAAAAGACTGTGAAAAGTTAATGATGCAAGATGCGGTTTTCCCCATCTGTTTGAGCCTTCTTCTAAATCTTCTTCATACTTAATCCAACGTGCAGTTTCTTTCCACTCTCTTTCATTGCCTGAACCCAACAGTTCGTCTAACTCAACAAAAATCTGCAACAATTAAAATAAATCAATTAAAACCATAACCATTCACCATTTAAAATTTAAGAAAATACATTATGTGGTTGATGATCGTAAATCTTTTTTGCAAATGGTAGTCTTTTCAAACTATCTTTATGCGGTCCAATGAAAGAGCTCATCACAACTTTTCCTTGAATCTTATGACGACGCATGCCACGAGCATCATCAAACCTATGACCTAAATTACAAGTTAAAAATTATTTTAACATTTATTATCAGTAAAACGTAATACTTTCAATTAACAATTATATACTAACTGGCCATAATATTCAAATCTCCTTCTTGAAGCAACATGGCTTCTTCAGCTTCAGTCGGCATTCTAATTTCACTCGCTTCAACTTCAGATCCTGTTCTTTGTCTCGACATCAATTCTTCGTCATCTTTTCGGCTATGCTTATGTCGGTGATGATGTCTATCAGAAATATTAAAAAAGATTAATATTTTAAATTGATATTTACTGAAATTTCTTAGAAAATATTTACTTATGTCTATGCTTGTGATGAGTATCTTCTCCATCTTTTTCCTCTTTATCTTTTGACTCTTCACCTGAAAATCAAATTCAATTTAATACAAAATAGCTAAAAAAATTCTTAAAAATATTTAAAAGATTAAAAAAAAAGAAAAGAAAATAATACGAAAAATGTATCTATATTAATTATACATAAACAGAATATTAAATCAATAAAAACAAAACCAGTACTAATGTCGTTAAAACTATTGATTAATCAACACACCCGCATCAGTTTTTGCATCGAGAGAAGGATATTGAATATTATCCTGCGAAGAAGTAACCGAAGAAATCATTGAGGAAGAATCTACTGCACCTTTTCCAACAACTCTCGGCTCTTTAGTTTGATATTTTGTTCCTTCATCAAACGACATGGAATCGGTGCTATCTTGTGCTCTTTCACCCAAATAAAAACCAACTTTTCGATGCTTAATATCACTTGGTGCTTCTTCAAAACTCTAAAATTAAATAAATAAATAAATAAAGTCAATTAAATTAAATTAAACATTTATTTAATCTGATATAAAAATTACCTGTTGTTGCTGTATATTAGCAACAGATGAACAACCATTAAATTGTTCGCTTTCTAATTCAGTTTGCGACGGTTTCAAACTTGTTCTTCGTCTTTTAGAACTTCTAGATGAATGTAACGCTTTCAGTGGATGATGAATATGAGGGAAACTTTCTCCACGGTGCACTATGATAAAATTATAATTAGCGATAAGAGAAAGAAAAACAAGGAATTTCGAGATCAGCCTACGCTAAGCTCGATATTAACTACCTAACCTTTTTATTTTTTCTGGAAAAGCAAAGGGATTAAATATTGTTTTCTTACTTACTTCTATAATCCGTTTCATCAAATTTACGCCTGATTTCTTTAGGTACTTCTGGTCCCATTTCGATCATGGTTTTTAAAGATTCACGGTCAGGTGGTCTGAAAAACTTTGCCATTTCTTCATCCAAAGAATTTTCAGTCCAACGTCTTGCAGATTGAAATGTTTGTCTTCTCGTCTAGAAATATTTAAATTAATAAAATGTAATAATTTTTATTTTGATGTTTTAAATTTTTAAATACATAATGAGTTTATATTAAATTAAAAAATTAAAAAAATGAATTTATATGCCAATATAATAAATTATTTACATTTTCATCTTTTATTACTTCATCAAAGTCGTTAAAAATTAATTGACATTTATGCTTCATCACGTTCATTGTGTAAAAATATTTTCAAGCAGCAATTGTCAACATTGAGAAAGAAACCAAAAAAAAACAAGTAATTGCGAGCACGGTTTTGTGCTAGCTCAGATCACAACACCAGCAGACCAAAACATTTCATCAATACATAAAAACCTAATGACATATCATCAGAAATCAGTGCCTTGACCTTCAAACGTCAAAGATCAACAAATTATTATACATTTTCAATATAAATTTAAAAAAAAATAGATAAATTTTATTCATTTTTATTAATATCTTACAATTTTGCAAAACATGTTAAACGATATTAATTCATAAAATATCAGACAAATTAATCATTTTAAAATGAGCATAACGCCCACCGTTTTGTCCATCAGTTTAATGATGAAGAATGTTGCAGAAGATTGCAGCACATCGATCTCATCGAATCCCGTCATAGAAGAAAATGGATATAAAATACGATACTAAAGCAACACACATACGTCTATATGAAATGTTTTATTTTCTTTCAAATACTATAACGTTTTAGTTTCCTTGGAAACACCCTATAGAGAAAATAAACATTCGTGTTTTCATCTCTGCCCTACACAATATACTTGGAACAATAAAACGTAACTAAAAACAACACAGTAACTCCTTCTTTTGATTTTGACCAAACATTGCATAGAAAGTCAATAATTTTTATTGCATTTAGAATAAGAGAAAAGAATTTTTATTACTTAACAAACGTCCTCATGTTTAAACAAAAAAACTGTAAACATTTCCTCATATTTTTTTCAATTCTGCCATTGAAAATATCCCTTTTAGCAAATACAAAATACAAACACAAACAAATTAGTTCCACGCTATTGACAACATGAAATAAAATGTCAACAACAAAACAACACTATTAATCTTAATTAAATATTAAATATAAAAAAATCTAAATAACTAAATTTCCTTACCTTATCTTATCAATTAGTAAGAAAAATGCACATTGTTATTAGTGATTAACGAAAAAACGTTTAAAAAAAAAATCATGGGAGTGTTGATCAAAACGACTCAATTCACAAAGTGTAAAAATTTAACTCAAAGTCACATGTTATACATAATTGAAGGGTCATTAAGGCAATCATACAAGTGAAATGACACGGTCACCATATACTTATAATTAATTATTGAAGAACAAGACGGATTTAGCAAATTGATCAACCGGACATCGAAGATGATGAAGAAATTCATGCTAAAATTATTTTTTTATTTAAAAACCTTTAAGTGTATTATTACATTAAAATGTTCATTTTTTTTTTATTTTCTACTCAAAAATCAAGGTCGAGTTAAAGTATAGGTTTCAAAATATCCTATATCATTATTGTCTTCGTTGTTTATGAGGAATAATGTAATATTTATTTATGTAATTTCATATTTTCAATTTTATTAATTTTATTCATAAGCAAATTTAAATTTAGTATTAAAAAGGGTCACTGACATTACAAATTAACTTTAAATGTTATTTGGAATTCATGAAGTGAAAAAGATAATTTAAAAAACGCTAAAAAAATGAATTCAATCGAGCTTGTCAAAATAGTTAGTCGCCATTTTGTTGTCATTGAGTAATTTCTGAAGTCTAGAGAGTTTTATTAACGGGTGAGCACACTCATATATTGTGCTTATAGATTGTAGGTGGATGAAGCATTTTATCAGATAAGCAAATTGCTCACTCATTTTAGTATTTTGTAACTATAGCAACGCAGAGTACCATAAATTTTCAAATAATAGTATCCATAATAATAAAACTCGACAAAAATACATTAACAGTATATTTATAACTGCATAAAATTATATAAAAATAAATACAAATTAAAAATTTATACAATTTAAAATTTAAAATATCGATTTTTCTATTCTGCACCAGTTTCAAGTGAGTTTTTAAAGAGATGACTATTAAAAACAATAAATAAATAATTTTATTCATTCAACACTGATTTTTACACTGCATTCTCCTTTGCTAATTATATTATGGTCATTAAAGTAACCGATTTTTATCCAAGCGAGAAATTAGGTACAAGGGCATGAATTATGTCCGTCATATTCGAGGAAATCATAAATAAAAATAACAGAATGTTGTGCAGACGGCAACGACCCAAAAATAAAAAAAAATAGAAAAAAAAAATAAAATTATAAATAATAAATAATAATAAAAAAGAGGAACTAGTGGAAATTATGTTGTTTGAAGGTGTGCTACCGGTTTTTTAATAGTAGATGTTGACCCTGAACTGAATTCATAGGATAATCAATGTGAATTTAATTTCCCTATTTTACATCGATGAATGAAAGTGAGCATATGTCATTATTATCATTTATTAATATAAATATTCAAGTGATTTATCTAAATAATAAAAAATGCAAAAATAAAATAAATTGAGTGATAATTACAGCAGGTAACTAAGAATTCAGTAATAAAACGTGTTACTTACTATTTTTACACATTTTGTTACTACGTACTGAATTCTTAGCAACTGAGCTTATGGTCAATAAATTGATTGAAAGTTGGTAAAGGACATGTGATGACCATATGACTCTTTTCATCAGATAAAAATGGAGCTGCTTATTTGCAATTCATGCGGGTCAAAATCGATATCATTTTCGAATTAAAATATTAATTAATTCTAGTAAAATAATCTTCAACTTACCTCAAGCGGATTCACAATATGAGACGGTGAGGTTGTTGAATCCTCCATCCTGCTTTATTCTTATCCAAACAAAAAATAATCTATATTGAAGAAAAGATACATTAAATTAATATATAGTTTTATGACATACATTTAAGGTGTATATCTGACTCATTGAAATGTCAGCAACAGGAAGAACAAAAAAGGATCTGGTTATTGAGCGCATATCAATAAGTTATGGAAAGTGTGTATCAAAACAGGAAATTTAATAAATCATACCAATGTGTAATGTGTTTTATATTGCTTCATTGCAAATAAAAACCAAATCACTGCCGAGATTTAGAAAACATACATTATCGTTATTTAAAAATTTAAAATGCATGCCGCCGCTCGATATTTATTTTATTATAAACTTACTTGTTAGACTCAATAATATGTACTCAGAGTTGAAAAATAAGCTAAATGTTTAATGTAATGTGTAAAATATGCTTCAAATGAGTACCTGACTGGTTGAAAATGGTGTAAATTGAGTTGGTTTTCATAAATTAACCCTAACTGTTTACCCTCTACAGAGAAAATGATGGATTACGTAATTTGAGTTAAATTTTTATTTAAAAGTTGAGTAATGAGTTATATATTAATACAAAGTCTAAATAAATGTATAATTCGTTCAATCAATTACAATGTGATGTTTTAATTGAGAGAAATTGGTCCTATAAATAAAGTCTACACAACCCCTGTGAGAAAAATGTCTGTCGTAAAATAGGCCTAATAATATGGACTCATTTGCTGATTAAATCTGAGGTTAAAACCCAGACTAATGGGTTTTGTAAAGATTTAGATCAATCCTTTAATCTGGTAACAAAATGGTATTAAAATAGCTCGAAACAAAGTTGAAAGAAAAAAATATTTGACATTCAAACACACGAGGAAAAAAAAGTTCAAAAACATAATTCACAAGTTACCAAGCATGACAAGGTCAGAAAATGTTTTGTTGTCATTATTTTTTTAACCCTAAAGTCTTATACAATCCTTTTCTATTTAATTTAAGTCGAGTTTTATTGTTAACAAATCAGAATTAATTTAAGCATTTGACAGACACGTTTTAAATTTTATTTCCACTATCATAAATTGTAATCAAAGTGCAAAATAATTATACAACATGACAACAAATATCTACTTAAAGAAAAACAGATCAAGATAAATATCATTAAAATATTAATATATTAAAATTGAAAATAGTAAATAATTTAATAAACATTTAAATATTGCAAAAAAAATTTAAAAATTTAAAAAATATTAAATAATTATATGAATTAAAATATTTTTTATTTTTAAAATAATATATAATTATTAAAAAATTAAATAAACTCTAAAAATTGGTCAAGGAATTTTTCCGGATCCTGACAAATCCACAGCCTCAAGCAGAAATAAAATACATTCTCAAAATGTTCACCAGCCGTAAACAAGAAAAAAATGTATAAAATAAACATTCAACTATTTCAATCCTAAACCTAACCAACAAGCAAATCAATAAAATTTAAAAATATATTTAAAATATCAAAATAAAACAACTTTATCATTATGAATTAATTATCAAGTGCAACACTGACTGAAGGTTAATTCCAATAGTTATACTTTAGTAAATAAAATCTTATGGAAAGCTGCCAAATTATTTTTTTCAGGGTAAAAAAATAAAAAAATAATTAATAAATTCAATTAACACGCATTTGTTTATTAACAGAGAAAGAATTTTCTAAATTTAGTATCCGCTTTTGTCTTCCATAAAATTGCATCAATCAGTTTTTCATGTTCGAATTAACCTGGTTCAAGAGTTCACTCTTAAACCCACCTTTAATTCCTTAGATTCTAAAGGTCTGGTGTGAAAATACCAATTCGAATTCGACAGAAAAATCAATTCTATTAACAAATATCGGATACAAATACTAGTAAACTCACGTGCGCAGGTGCAGGTTGATAGTGGGGACGGCGGCGATTGTGAGCACAGGTCAGTTTTTATCCCATCCCTAGAAGCGTCTGTATGGCTGTCTGTGGGTGAGCGCTTTTGAGCAGGCGCCTCGACCAGGCAAACCCAATCTCCAATACCATTGCATCTGCTGCTGTAGGAAATAACCAGATTTATAATTACTTTTCAATTTTTTTAATGGTTTATTAAAAATAAAAATTTACGTTTTTTTATTCTTTGAGGACATTTTGTTTATGAGTCAAGGTAGAATGGCTAAATAAAGAATAAAAAATTGAAAATTAAATGAGGAAATAATAATTGATTTGAATAAATTGAATTTATAAGAATTTAGTGAAATAAATAGAATGATTTTTTTTAAATGAGATTTGTTTTTGCTTTATTTGCTTGTGATTTTTAATGAGTGGTGTTAAAAGCACTAAGAGAGAAAATTGTATGGTTTTAGTTAATTAGCAGAAATTTAATATTTTTTATTACTGTAAACACATGATTATTCAATTAATTTTTATTGTACATATTTAGTTTCATTAGATGACATGCAATATTCATTATTCACAACTGGGTTTTCCTTTATCCTAATTGGTACAATGAACGAAAGCTGCGAATTTATCTCCATTTAAAACCTGTGGCTCCATCTAGTGTTGAAATGTGTAAGTAAAGGTTCTAAGTTTTAAATTCCTACGCCCAAATTGAACAGCCAGGTCACAATTTATCCCAATTTCGAGGGAAATTGCATCATTAAAAAAAAACCTTAAAAAGCTCGTAAATATACACAATTAAAGCTTAAAACTACTGTATGTAACTAACTAATAAAACATTGATTAAAAACAAGACTAAAGATAGTTATGTTGCAGCAGTTGTACGTGCAAATCACTCTTCATCCCATTTGATGTCATTTTGAGGAACACATGAATTACCAAATTCCAAATTTTCAAATTCAATAACTTGACCCTACAAAAATCCAAAAATTTCGGTGATAGAAACCATAACAAAATCTATGCCAAAAAACTCATTCGTAATGTTTAATACACGTACTGCCATCTATTGAAGAAACAATCAAGTTTATCTCAATAAATTAACACCCACTTACTTATAACTACCATGTCCATTTATTTCATTAATACAAAACTTCTTTCAAATTGATAATAATAAACTTTTTATTAACCACCTGTGATAAGATTTTAATTATACAACAAGCAAAGTAGAAAAAAAGAAAACAAAAAAATCAAGAAATTATATATATATATATTTTTACTTGTGTTTCGGTTTAAAAATTCATGATTTAATTGAAAACTTATTGCAATTGCATTAAAGTAGAAAACAATTCCAGATCTTGTTCAATTAAATCTATTAAGAAGAGGAGAGCGTAGAAGGGACAGAATTTAGCCCAACGATATTCGGTAAAGGAGTAGGACTAGCAACACAGCTAATGCTTAACGGACACATACCTGAGAGACAGATACAAAAAGATATAAGATTAACCACAAATGTTAATAAGAAAATAAAAAGCATTATAATGAAATAGAATAGAGTTTCAAAGAAAAATCCTAACTTGTCTTTAAAAAAAAAATAAACTGTCTATTAAATTGTAAATAAAATAAAATGCGTGAAAAATTTGTATATAACTGCCATTAAATAAACTCATCAAAATATTGTCTTAAAATTTATTTAACTAAATATGTTCTGGTGCTGACATTGAATATACTGGTTTATTCATTTCCTGACCTTCTGAAAAGTAAAAATTAAATTAATAAACCAAAAGAATAAAATTTAGTTATTAACTGGAAATCTGGAAAAATGTTTTATTTATTTCAAATTATTGCTCTTAGATCTATTTTCTCACCTGGTGGTGATGTTTGCACCAGATGAGTCAAATCTGTCGAGTCCAATTTAGGTAAAGTGGCGCTTACAGTGATAGGGGGCATTCCTGGTAAGGCAATTGGAGTTGTAAATGGAACTCCAGTTACGGGGATATTTGGTATAACCCCGACTGATCCGCTAACGTTAATAGTTGGTGACGCACCAGCTAATGTCGGCTGGCTATAAGGCACTGAAGAAATAAATTTAAAATATTTTAATTTAGATAATAATTAAAAATATATTAGTACACAATACTTGATGTTAAATACGATAACGATGATCCATTTGTAGCCACATTTTCAACGCCAATTGGAGTTGGTTGCACTTCTTGGCCAAGAACAACTGGAATCGTTGGCACACCTTTATTATTATTATTAATTAAAAACTCGGTAAGAGAAAATTCAGAAATAAATGATAAATATTACAATTATTCACCTGCACTCAAAGGTGATGGAGGTGCTCCATGTAAGTTCAAATTTGCAATACCTAAACTTGGATCAGGATTAGTGGGTACAGATGTAAGCACAACCTAGAATAAACAATATTTACATTTAGTACTAAGAATAATACAATTAATAATAAATTTAGAGTCGGATTAACAGTTTACATGTGTCTAGAACCGTTAAAAATTTGGTTACTTGAATTTTATCAATTTGTTTACAAATAGATTTTGATATTTTGTTTTAATTTTTTCTTCCAAATTTTGTTTATTTTATCCTTCCAAATGTTGTTTTTATTTTTTCTTCAAAATTTTGTTTAGTTTTAATAAAAAATTAAACACAATCCGACACTAAATGAACGTTATTTTCGTATTTAAATTTCTATTTTCTCACAGATGAAAATCCATCATTGTTCATTAAAGGAGTGCCTTCATTTGATGCATTGTTTTGATTCATAAGTGCCTGTTTTTGCATACTTGCACGTGTAGGTATCCTATGTAAATAACCATATCCGATTCCACAGCCCAAACTTAAAAGAAAATAAAATAAAAATTATTAAATAAATAAAAAAATTAAAATTAACTAAGTTATACCTTCCTTGTCCACCCCATGCAGAATTTGGAGTTATAGTTACTTCACGACACGAATCACTTTCAGTATTATACACGTATAATTTTAATGCACGTGCTTCGTGTGCTTCAATTAGCGTGAAAAGATCCTCCGATTCGTGAAGAACTGAATCTGCGCCTATAATGTAATCATTATATGGTCTTAACCCTGCAATTTCAGCTGGCGAACGAGGTTGAACATCCTATAAAATTAAATTTAAACAAATATTATTTATTCAAATTCATTTTTAAACTCCATTAAAAGTTTAATTACCAAAACGTGCCAAATATTTTCATTGGCTCCTTCAAACGAACAAAATCGAATACTAACTCCTAAAAGACCTTGACCACCCCACATATTACTGGGTGTGATACTTATATCACGAACATTTTGTGTTTTACTACTATAAATCGTCATAGTTATGGGTTTTTCTATATTTGCACGAAGTATATCTTTGAGTGTATCGTTGTCTTGATCCTGTAATAAAAAGAATAAAAAGCAATTAAATAAAATTGTATAAAAAGAATTTAGTAAATGCTGTAAATCATACTTACTAATCTTGAATTTCCAATTGCTACTATAAAATCAAAGAATGCTTCCAATCCTGCTTTGTGTCCTGGTGAATTTTCTTGAACCTAAATAAAAAATAAAAATTTATAGTAATAAAATAAGTCAGTTCATGTTTAAACAGATGTTAATTGGAAAGCACAAGCATTAAATATACAATGAAAGTAGGGTTTTAGTTTAAATTACAGTTTAAGTATTTTTTAAGGTAGACTTCATACGTAATTTAGAATACGAAAATAGAAAATAAGTAAATAAACAAGTATCGAAATTTAGGCTTATTACAAAGAGTTGCATCGCATGAATGTTTTAAATTAATGTTTTGTGATTCTTTTTTACCCGTAAGACGTGATAACCTTCGCTACCTCCTCCAGGTACAGGTGCGCTTTGAGATCCACCCATTGTAAGGGTGTACTTATCAGAAATGTAGTAATTAGAAAAGTCAGAATAACAACCACACTTCGAGTAAAAAATATATGCCGATGTGGCAACTTGGAATTATGGGAATTAAAGCACTGCTTTTAGCGCCATCTAATGACAATTAAAATAAACTAAAATAGAATAAATTATGGTGATTTTCATTATTTCTGAATAGAACTTGCTTATTTGCATTACGAAGCTTCATTCCAGTTTATATGAGTTTTAATAAGAATTCTAGGTTAGTTAATTTATATTTTAATTATCTTTTCAGCTATTTTTAAAGCGAAATAATGAGACGAAATTACAGTTTGACAGTCACTTTATATTTTATTTGATCTTGAATACACTCTAGACTCCCATTAGGACAGGTTGTAATTAAAATCATACACAAAAAATTCTCGCCCAAAAAAATATTGCCAGGCACAAACGACAGGAAAAGACAAAAATTGAATTCACTCTACCATCAGAGGAGTAATCATTCTATTTACATAGATCAAACGAAAATAGCAAAAAATACTGTAGTTATCCACACCAAAACATTTTCCGAAAAATAACAAACTTCCAATCCCAACTGACTTGCCTCACAAAATAATTATCACTATTTACATAAATAATTCGATAAACAGGAAAGAAAATTTTGTACTGAATAATAAAAAAGTTACAGCATGTTTTTGTGATTTCAAAAAATTGCGTTTTCATAGCACAAAGTGCTTGGGAGAATGTATCCTACGAATTTTTCTTTTTTCAATTTAAATAAAAATATTTAAGATCATTTTTTGCGATTAATATGTAACAAGGAATACACACGAAAAATGTGACAAGTTGCAGCCATAGGAATAAATTTGTATCTTTATACATAATTACAAGCGACAATCGTTTGCCAATTTTATTTTCCAGTGAAATATTGTTTTTGAAAAAGTGACAAATTGTGGTTTAAAAAATAAAAAAACAATTCTTTTCATTAATTAAATCATAATATAATGATAAAAAAAATTTCTCAGTCCAGCTGTAAAAAAATTTATATTTCTCTTAATTCAAAATTAAAATAAAATCTGATTTTCATTTATTTATTTATTTAAAAAAATCTATTGGAAAAATATAAAAAAGGCAAATTCCTTCCAAAACAAACTCAAATTCCCACAAATAAAACGATAAAATTAAAATTTAAAAAAAATGAGAATAAATGGAAAGAAAAAACATTTTTTATAATTTAAAAAGATAATAATTAAAATATTTTAAAATTTAAAAACAGTGAAAATGGTTGACGCACTATGAAAAGACATTATTGATGTGCTTCGTTAAATGATTTCATTTTCATCTAAAATGACAACACTAAAAAAAAACTATTTCATTTTCCACATTTTTTCATCATAGTTAAGAAAAAGCACAAAACATGGAAACAAATTTCCCATATTTTTCATTTTTATCATTTTTAAAACCTGTATAATAATATTATTTGTAATAATAATAGTAAAGCAGTTCGTTGTTCAATGCCTCATATAAGTGCACAGTTCAAGGCATTCAAAATAGATGAAGTCTCTTTGGCATTTTCATATTATGTTGCCTCTTATTATTAAATATAAATTAAAAACAAAACAAAAATCGCTTAAAAACATGAGATATACAAACACGCTCGTACGGTGGGTAAAATTTCATTCAAAATGAAATTATTTTCTTTTTTTAAAAAAAATCGCTCATAAACTAACTTTATATTTAAAAAAAAACCAAAAAAATCTCACTCATTTCTAAAACAAAATCATAATAATATAATAATAATTATAATAATATAATAAAAGACAAAATCTTTATATACAACAAAACAACCCTTTACGTACTCTCTAATTTCACTTTATGATGTAAATGTGAGAGGACTTTTTTCGACAAATTAAGTGGTTGATTTTCTCCCATCCCCATCTGTAATTCGACCACTTGACCAGCCAAAGGTGAGGTTGATTTCGGCGCCATGCATTTATTGGCAACACCCCCAAAGTTCAGGTAAGCCGAAATGATAGGCGCAGCAGGAGTGACCGCTGTTGATGTGGGTGTCGTGCTCCTCGGGTCGTAATACATGCGCGGGAGCTGTGGCGACGAAGCACCGGCCGGTTGTGGGCTCAACGAAACCACTGTAGATATGGGTTGAGGCAACATTCTAGTCGACTGAGTCATTGAAGATTGTACGTTGGGTACATAAGTGGCCGCTGGCCGAACTTGGGTACCCTGAGCCGCAGAGACGAATGGCCAAGTATAATTTGGAGATTGGCTCTGAGGAATGTAGTAATTTGGTGGACACACGACCACTTTCGAATGTCCATTTCCACCATTGCTTTGACTGACCACTGCTGACGAAACAAAGGACTGGGAATGATGTTGTTGTTGTTGTTGTTGTTGAGGTACAGAATGATTATGAGGACTCTGCGATTGAGGTACGGAAACTGGAGATCTACTTCCGGTCTCTCCACCACCCATTATATAATTATGAATGATGTCAGTGTGTTTCATCTGTTGTTCCGTCAATCGTGGTCCCTGCTCCAAAGTTCTAACAAGCATCGAGTGCGAGCTGGCCAATGATCCTCCATTGACGCCATTTTGATGGTAGTGTTGACGTTGCATTTCAGGACTAGCGGGTTGCATTTCAGACGAGGGTTCTTTTCTGAGTGCTCGGAATTTCTTGTGTGGCTTGTACGCCTCGTCCATTAATAAATTCGTATTAACCAATGGCGGAGCTTGAAGTGCCCTTTTCAGAACGGGCATATCATCGATTGTTGATTCTTCTACTTCCTTCACTTTTTCTTCAACCAACGAGCGAGGACTTCCGCACAAAGATGTACCAGTACTGTGTGTACCGTTCGTGGAACCGGCTTCTTTGCCACTTTCAATGCCAGAATCGCATGGACTGTCCAATTTACGCATTTTGAATGGACACCTTCTTCCCAATTGACCATCTGACACGGACCCTTCGTCACCAGAACTAGTGCATCCTTCCGAACTTTCCGCATGTCTCTTCTTCACCACAGTTGGCAATTCGCTGATAAGTGCTACTTCATTCGAACAAACGCTTTCGCAGTCGCCATTTTTGCTTCCCAGTG
Organism: Geophilus carpophagus; assembly: GCA_034687075.1. NCBI lineage: Eukaryota > Metazoa > Arthropoda > Chilopoda > Geophilomorpha > Geophilidae > Geophilus > Geophilus carpophagus. The sequence continues at coordinate 53,093 of JAQFZN010000040.1, read as the reverse complement.
GCGACTTCTCGCATCTTTCTTCAGATACATACGACGGTGTCATCACATCACGCTCCATTTCTTTCGATTCGTGAACACTCCATTCGCTTCCTGCTGAGCTTCGTTGACCGGGCGATCTGGCCATTAATTCTCGATCGCTCCAACTGCTTTTTGAATCATCGCTAGGTGTCGCTCTTTGATGCGAACCTTGATTACAATTGTCCATTCCCCATCCTGGAGTAGCCATGTAATTATTCAATGCAGACACGCTTAAAGCGGACACAGCAGTTGTGTCTGGGTGTCTCGGCTCCATCTTGAAAGCGAGAAGCTTCTCAGAGTGAAGTGTGTTCAACGTCCTAAGGTCGGGAATCTTCTTAATCACTTCTTGGAACATGTTAGGCATATCGACATGAGATTTCGATACAGCAGTTTGCAATGCCTGCATTAATTTGCATTGCATTTTTTCTACCAGTTCGACATTGCGCAATCCTGGTCGATCTATCGTGAAAAAATAAAAATAAAACGTTTGTTATTAATCTTACATAACACGGTAACAAATAAAAATAAAACCAATAAAAAAAATATTTCTTTATAATATATAATAATCGCCCGTAGGTCAAAATATGGGTCACGGTCGTTTGAAAATGGCGAGCAAAAATGAGACGACCTTGTTGAGATAGTAAAAACTCCTTCATAAACCCCTCTCGTTCCAAGTCTCGTCTCCAGGTCAAGGTTTATGTTGGGGAAATTTACAAGCGAAAGAAGAATCAATACTGCTTTTACAACTGTTTGTTTCCCATTGCCCTTAAAACGAGTGCTTAAAAAGGTCAACTTTTTCTTACCTGCTGCGATAATAACAACAGCGCAGAAAAGACCGAGATCGTTGTCGCTCAAATGTAGTTGGTTCAGACGTTCAGCAAAATCGAACATCGAGTCCATGAGGAATCTCGCGTTGCTTGTACTGTGTAAACTTTCACGTTTTAACACTTGTCCGTTCAGGCAAAGCATTGTGTTGTTTTGGGTGTTGAACATACACGCTAATCGTACTAAAAGTACTTCAAATACACCAGCCTGTGAACAAATTAATGAATAAAATTTAGTCAAATTGATTTTAAATATTTTTTTTTTATTTGAATTAATTTATTTTATTTATATTATTTTTACCTTAAGAAGTGTAACTTGATCGTCTTGTGATAAAAGACTGAATCCAGGAATACGTTTAGCGAATTCAACCACACCACGAATTGCTGGTGAAAATCTTTCAGAGAAATCTTCCAAAATCCCATTTTGAAGTGGTTGTGGATTAGGATTCAATGGGCATGCCTAAATAAACATAAAAATTATTAATTAAAAAAAATTCACTTTTTTAAATTAAAATTATTTATTTTTAATTCACTCAATTTTCTAATAAAAAACGAAAAAATTCAATTCCAATCTTGCATGAAAATTAGCACTTTTTAAAAAGTGAAACCTATTTTCTTATTTTTTTTTCTCCACTGTCTGGAATAACAATTTCATGTGCCAATGGCCCATATTTTCCAACCGCTACGAGGGTACCGAGAGGCAATGAGTGTGTGGCCGCCAAAATCACATACTCAAAGGCCTACCTTGGCCCACTAACCTACATGAAGACTTGGCCCTACTCGTGTACAAGTACTGTTCTCAATGGCATTGAAGTAATCACTTGTTACTGGCACCGACAGCCAATAAAAAACGGCCAAAAGGCCAATTCACCATCAACAGAGGGCGTGTAGCGGAATTCAAAACAAAGATTTTATTTTCCTCCATTGGATGCTGATGGCGGTCAAGGCTAACGTTCATTTTTCTTTCGAAATCACTTTTTTCTATTTACTATTCTGTTCCTCCTGTGCGCGACTACAATTTATTTCTTAGCGAGTTTTATTCAGACAAGGCCGGTTAGAAATAAGTTTTGCCTTCAAAAAATTGGCGGAAGGCGAAAATCAAGTGTTCATTCGCTTTCTCAAGTAGGTCATTGCCTGCCTGATTCTCATTCTCAAGGAGAAATGGAAATGTTCACTTTTCAAATTTCCCGTCAGAGGTCACTAACTCAACTGTTTAATTAAACCCTAACAAAAATTCTACTCATTTCTCTACTTCAAATTTCTACATTAAAATTTTCCACTCGTTTCTAATTAATTTAAAAAAAAAACTAAATCGAATTTAACTTTTAATGGTTACATTAAACAAAAAACAAAAAAAATGAAAGGAAATCATCTTCAAACATCAAGGTCGAAATCTAGAAACTGGGTCAACCTCTCAACATGTCTAATAATGCACGTCATAATCCATGATTCCACTCTCCCTCTTGTCATATATCAAATAAAAATAACATTAAAAAAAAATCAGAAAAGATTAAAAAAAATCAAAACAAATATAAACATTTGTTCATTCCCACCACTAGTTAGTAGCGACCTCGATTGACGGCCTTGAAAAATTAACATTTACTCAATTTCAAAAACTCGAATCCAATTCCGTAAACAAAAATATAAAATAAAACAAATCCTTGCCCTAACCTAATTCTACAAACTAAACTAATCTTATTTAAATAAACATTAACACAAGAAAACGAGGGGGTTCTTAAGAAAATAAACTTCCCATTTATACCAACACGAACCAAGGCCGACCACCAAGCCAGATAAAACCGCTCCGTAGTGAGTTTAATCCACACTCCCAAATCTTAAGATTAAAAAGAAATTAAATAAATCAGCTTACCAATTGTGTTGGGCATTGTGTGTAGACAGGATCTTCAACAGCTCTTTGAAGTAAAGGAGCAACTTTTTCTAATGTGTAGTCGCAAGTTTGTTCATGCGCTTTAATGACAGTAGCAACGAGCCGCGCTTCATCTTCTAATTCCGCGGTGAGCGCACGCTCCTGCGACCGGGCATTCACGCTCTGCATCGCCGCCAAGATCTTCGCTTTCTCCCGTTTAGGCACTCGCCCGAAACGGACAGCTAAAAAATAGAAGAAAAAAAAAGAAAGAAAAATTATTAATTAATCGATCGCACTATGAAATAAACATACTTTAACAAAAGAAAAACTGTACTGCGTAATTCGGTTAATTTTTTTTAAAATTTGAAATAAAACCGTTAACAATGATGAATAAATACGTACACCGATTTGTCATTCGATCAATCGAAAACTAAACGATTGAAAATATTTCGAAAATCAAATTAAAATGATTAAAATCTGACGGTTAAAACCATGCGAAGGGCCCGCGTGCAGCCTGCAAACTGAGTTCCGAAACCCCGTTACACTTTTACCAGTGAGTCACTACTAAGCATGCTCCGAGAGGGCGCCATTTTGTCCTTGACCTTGATTCTCCTCTCTTCATTCCAGTGACCTAGATAGCCTCATCACTTTCCACTCTTTCCATTACCTGATGATGTTTTCATGCATCTTGGCTTGGAATCAATTTTAGAAATCATTTGAAATCATTCCCCAATAAATTCGACGCAAAAAGCGACACAAATTTAGAATCGGAAAAAAAAACCACATTAAAAACAACATGTTTTCTTCCAATTTCGTCACACACGTTCCCATGACAACCCGCCGCCGCACGGAAGGGAAAAGAAACAGTTCAAGGGCAAAATTGTACTGATCTTCATCTACGTTTCACTTTTTACAAATAAAATATTTAAAAAATTACACTTTATTTTTGTTTTCATCTTATTTTTTTCTACATACGCAATCTAAATGGTATTTATTTACGTATCTCAAGTTCACGTTGCTCAGTTTTGAGTATCGAATTCCAATAATAGAATTCCAATACGATTTACGTCAAAGCCCACAAGTAGAACAAGGACGGAGTTATCTATTTACTTAGGTTTAATCCGAAAACGTAATCGACTAAGAATGTAATCTTTCCAATTTTACTAACCACTATAAATCTTTTATTTATTATATCCTTGTTATTGAGGTGAATGTAAATCTAAAAAAATTAGATTAAATTGAATTTTCCAGTTAAAAAGTGTTAAATATGCGTAACTCAAGGGAAATTTTTTATCAGGAATGGCTACGTCATAACGCCTTCCCAGAAGGCGAGGGCGTCAGCGGAAGAACTATATTTATACACTGCACACTTAAATCAATTTATTGCTCAACGTTTCGTTCGAAAAGCAAATAAAAATACAACAGATCGCATTTTGAGTGGTGCGAAATATTCTATACTTCCTGGTACAAAATGGGAAAACACTGATTTAACCTTGAGCTCGATCTCAATTTTATTTTTACATTTTTTTCTGTTTCTATTTCTAGATTCAGATTAATCAATAAACTATAAAAAAATCCATAAATGGGAACAGCTTTTATAAGATCCCAACTAAAAAAAAAAAATAAAATAAAATAAAATCTACCCCAAGGCCTTGAAATTGAAAATAGAATCGCAAAAAGATGAGATTAAAATTTTATAAACCTTCTCAATGTCACCAACAGAGCGGCGCTGGTTCATTTCACATAAGATCGGTATCAACTTATAAAAACCGGAACAAAATGAAAAACAAACGTTTCGCCTTTTTTTTCACCCGCTTCATAAAACTCGAATAAATACATCCGTATCTCATTTTTAGGAAACAAAACGATGAAATAATCTTACCTGGTTGCATGAAATGAGGATTTGAAGCGGAAGATAAACGGTGGAAATCATTAGGAGCGGGACTCATTGCATCCAGAATCATTATAAAACTAGGAGTAGACTGAAGCACAATACAAAATTCAATCCATTCGACTCAACAAAGAGCGGAGCAGACGCAGCTCGTGCCGGCTTCCTCGACTACTACGGAAGTGAATGCAGTGAATTGAAAGACGCACACCTGTCCAGGTGAACTGGGAGTTGAAGCCAAAGGAGGTTGTGACCGTGACCTGAGCTCCCTGCGCCACCTACCAGCTTCCGACTTCTTCCTTCCTCTTACCCCTTTGTAGACCTTCCATTTACAAGCCCTGACCCAGTTGTGACGTCACTGACCAATTTAATTACAAATTTGACCAAGCAAAAAGCAAAAAACAATACTATTTTTTTTCTTATTACAAATATATAGAAATATATATATAATAAAGAGGATTATTATAATTTAAATCTAATAAAAATAATAAATTTAAACTTTTCTAAATCCAACCTTTTAAAATCGTAATAAAATTGTAATAAAATCGATGTACGTAATACAGGTTATTATATGTTATATATAAAATATAAAAATGCAATAAAATATTTATAAAAAGGAAAAATCATAAGGAAAAAAATTATTGATTGACAGTTTGTGTATTATTTTGTCACATATTTGTCGTATATAAATAACAATCATGTCAAATGATTAGATAATAAACATTTAGCAAAAATATTGTTAAATGTTTCAATAACTAGATATTATTAGAAATAAAACTTACCATCTCGCGACATTCCAACTGCGATACATTTCTTAAGTCGACAGTATTGACATCTGTTGCGATTGATTCGCAGAATCGAACATTGTTGATTCTTGGTACAAGGGCGATATTGGATTTTCTGTTGAATGCTGCGACGGAAAAAACCCTAAAATAATAAAAACAAATTAATAAATAAGTTGTTTAATTGTAAAAAATAATATATAAATTAATTTAATTTTAAAATAATAATAATAATAATAAGTAATAATAATAATAAACTTGGTATCGCCACCCAACCCTGAACTTGATCCGAAGAAACCGACAAGTGTCATTCACCTCTTAAGAGGAATGTAATGTAACTTAAGCCTAAACAGGTGCTAAAATTCCTAAAATAACACTCATTTCACTTTAAAAAAATTCCTATAACCATAAAACTATTTGAAAACAAAATAAAAATAAAAATAAAAATAAGAAAACTCTAAAAATAACTTGAAATAATTTCCTAATCTTTAATTTAAAAAAAAAACAATAAAACATTAAACTCAATTTTTCTTTAAAAAGTAAATAAAAAAAACATTTCGAAATCAATTTTTATTTATTAGATAAAGATTTATCTAGATATGAATAAAACAGAAAAGATAGAGAGCAGTCAAAACCACTTTTTCTAGCATGAGATGATTTCAATGTCAGAGGAGAAGAGTCCATAATCTTAATCATGAGGTCATTGAACTCAGGGGCCGAAAAGATAGGTCACTTGAGAGCATTCACCTCGGCGCGTGCTCTTAATGCACCCATCCACCCTCTCTCCTACTCATTCAGGTGAATGACCTCTACTGGCCAGTTTTGATTATTTTTATTTTTTATTTTTCTGTTTTTATTTTTTCAAAAATAAACTACATTTTCTTATTAGCCTAATAACTATTCATAACCTTAAATTGCATCTTTATCATTAATTAATCATTAATTAATCATTAATTAATCATTAAAAATTAATATAATTAAAATATTTAAATAGATAAAACATAAATATACGATTTTATATCAAATTCTAACCCTAATTTTCCATAATAATCCGTTAAATTGCCAATTTACATTCAAATTATGCTTATTAATTTAAATAATCCTAATAAAAAATTCATTACATTAATGGATAATTTTTGCTTTTATCAAAAATATTTTTTCATATTTTTTCTATTTTTTCTTGAAAACTTTTAACCACGTGAAAGAGTAAAGTAAAAATCGATATTGTATTTAGGGTGTGGTAGGAAGGAAGGAAGGAAGAGAGAAAGAAGGGAATTTTTCTTCACAAGATGATGATACTATTAGAGTTCGTTGACCCGACATTGTTTGTTTGTTTCACGTTGCTGGTCCAGCAGAACTAATAGCATCAATCCCCTTCCTTCTCCATGAGAGAAAGTGGGTCGGGCGGGAAAGGTTTGGCCTGACATTGACCCTCATGTGGATAGAGCCAGAAGGGAAACAGGCCAGAGAGCATTATGGGTAATCCTAGCGCTATACACAAGGGAAATAGAATATTTGAATTTTTCATTTTTACTAATCCATATTTTCTTTTTATTTATATGTCAGTTAAATAATTATATCAGAGTGTATAAATTAAAATTATTTATTTTTATGTTAGGTTTATAAATATATAAACCTAATATAAATACATAATAAAATATTCGGTAAAAAAAATGGAGTTTGTGTCTGGAAGATAAAACTGGGGCAAGAGGGATGATTTATGTTGCACACAGGTGCGCGCCATCTTTTTTCCCTTCTTTAACCGTCGAATTCTCTTTCCAGTATTCAACTTCCGGTCTTAAAATACATTTCTCCCACTTAAATCGACATTAAAATCTATTTACATCATGCGAGTCCGCCATTAATTTTTTTCCAAATCGAGAATTTGTATTTTTAAAAATCCAAAATTTAAATTTAAAAAATTTGAAAAATTTGAAAAATTTAATATCCGTTACAAGGTATCATGACCACATCTAACCCTTTATTTATCGATTTATTATCATTTTCTTCTATTTCATCCACCTGCACTTTTTTTTTCTTATCATTTTTTCCCCATGATAAAATTCCCCATTAGAGAAAACAACCGGTTCACATTTCCGTTGCACTGAAGTAACCATAGCAACAACGATAATAACAACATGGCGGCTCGTGGATACATAAAAATAAAAAAACCAAAGAGGGTGGAGGCAGGAGTCGTTAGTAGGGCAAGCGTGCGTTCACCCCGGTGCAATGAACTTGAGTCTCTGGCGTGTCACCCACATTCCAAACGCACCAATGAGAAGCGCGCTTTCACTCACGGGACGAACCAATGAGAGAACGTGTGACAGAACAGGATTCAAAGGTGGCATCGTCGTTGGCTGGGGAAGTAAGCCAAGGTAATGGCGGCCGGAAAGGTTCAGCGACCTTTGCTAGCTCAGTTCGTTGAACCGAATTCTTTGTGCGATGACGTCAACTAAACCCGATACCCGGATTGGTCGGATCGGATGTATGCCAGTGTGATAGTGGCCATCCTCTCTTGGAAACAGGTGATTGAACTCGCGAGGCCACGTCACTCGTTGTTATAGCAACGGCAAAGGGAGGTGTGGGTGGAAGATGACCCAAACCCAACAGATGGCGAAAGCGGGTCAAGTAAATTAGCTGGGGAAATTATTAAGAGGAAAAAAAACCCAAACAACATATTTTTCAAAGGTGGAGCTTTTTTTCTCTCTCTCCCCCTCCCAGAACAGGTGTGGGGGGGAAGGAGGAGGGCATAAAAACAAATTTCACTTTTTAAATTCAAAACATCTGGGATAAATGATAAACATTTTTTCGTATTTTCTATTATTTATCGAATTGTTATTAATTTTTACATTAAAAATGTTTTTATTTTTATATTTCTTTAATATTAGCCATTTTTGTTACGGATTTATTGGTTTAATCACACTTGTCGGCCATTTTGTGGTTTTAAAATGATTTAATTACATTTATATAATATTGTCTTTTTAAAAATTAAAAATAAAGATAATAAAATAATTTTTTTAATAAATTTTTAAATGAAAGTGAAATCTTACCTTGCAACCTTCACACGAATGCACACCATAATGGAACCCACTGGCCTTGTCTCCACAAACGCGACAAAGAACTGTAGTTCCATCAAACTCTGTAATTAAAAGAAAAAGAAAACAAACAAATTAATATTTTCATTTTTTAATTACAATTTCTCTTTTAAAAAAAAATCTAAATATAATAAAAATCCAATTCACATTACCCAAAAAAAATAAACACAATCGATTAAAACCCGCCTCTTTAAACAACACAGGTGAGTCAACCCTCGTATAGGGTTAAAGGGGTAAACCGGCGCCATTTTGGGGTCGACATGCCCGGCCAATGACCTCATTTCAGTGTCACGGACTTTCGATTTTCGACTATTATTTCACCCTCAGGCCGAAAAGAAGCCAACAGGTTCAATCCCCATCCCCCAACCCCTGGAAAAATCCATAACACCCTTATTTTGGTTTAGTCACGTGAATAAAGTGAAAATCTAAAAATAAGTTGCCATTTGGGGGAAGTTAGATAAAACAAAGTGCTGTGTAAGCATCGACTGAGGGTGCAGGTGTGTCATTCACCTTGTAGTTATCATATCGGTGGTAGATTAAGGTAAAATGTGTATGAAAAAAATATGTATGTACCCATGTGATACTCCCCCTCGCTCTGATAAAAGCAACCCTGCATTAGAGAAAATGGGATTGGCGAAATGAGAGGAGGGGCAACGAACACAGGGTGGGGGTGGGAAGATTTTGACCTTGACTACTCCGAGTTGAGGTCTCTGGCCTCGAGAAAGCGACCAACAAACCAAGGCCACCAAATACACTGACCTCTTACAGGAGAAGAAAGAAAGAGAAAAAGAAGATGGAAATGACAAATATTTGATAGAAAATATTTTGGTTGGTAAAAATTAGAGAAAATAAAAAAAATGTGAAAAATTTTGAAATTTTGAAATTTTATAATTTTATAATTTTTGGATATTTTTCTAAGAAAGTTATAATTTTTTTTTCGATTGTTGAATATTTTAAAAAATGAATAAATATTATTTACATACCAATTTTCAACTCAGGTTCTTTCTTAGTCTGTTCTTGAACACTTGATGAAAGTGTTTTCAACAACTGCAAGTCCTTTTCTGTGAGGATCATTGTTGCAACAAATACGTTGCTCAAATAACAATTATTATCTTATCGAGGAGTTCTAAACACTGCCTCAATAGGAATAATAACTAATAGTAAAAAAGCGATGAAAAATCCAGCAAAAATCCTGGAGTCAGCTCATGAAATGAGTTGAGTTGACCAAAACGAAACGATGCACTCCACAACTGGCACGTGATTCAACATATACAGCAAGCAACCAACAAGTGATTCACTAAATCAAAATAATTCAAGTTGAAAGGCAGGAGAGAACGCGACCAGCCTCTCTGAGGGTTGCACTAATAGTGAGTGAAAGTGCTCGGCTCACTGTGGCCTGTTTAATCCCACTCGCCGCCACTCGTTGCCACCGCATTCGAAATGGCGCTGCTTGCAACTCATCTCCACCCTCTCCCTTACAGACACACGCCCAGCAAAAAGGAAGGGAGAGGGGCAAATAGCCAATCAGATGAGAGGAAACGGAACTAAAAGGGATGAGTCGCTCGATGCTATTGGTGCCTTCACTTAGTGGAGCACAAACACGAGGCAAAGCAACGATGTCAATGACCGAGGGACCATGGAATGAAGGTCTCACTCTCAGAGGAGTTAACCCTTTGTGCTCTCATTTGATAACAAAGTTTGCTTTTTTTTTTAATTTTTTAATTTTTTTAAATTATTTTCTTTTAAGTTTATTTATATCAAAACTTTTATATGTTATTAGATTTTAGGTGTTGTTATTTTTTCTGGAATTTTTATTAATAAATAAAACCATTTGTTTATTTTATTAAAAAATGTGGAAATTTATTGATATTTTTTAATAAAATCTATAAAAATATATACAAATAATTAATTTTAATTTAATTTTCTAAATAAATTTCTAAAATTTCTTTAAACTAGACCTTAAAATCTCTCCTGCCCTTGAAAAAACACAGGTAGGAAGAAAAGGTGGCTTGGAAACGCCAGAGTGCTCAAGTGAGTGGCCCCTTATGAGGTCAAGATCTCCTTTCACTTTTCCCGCCTGCTCCGTTTCTCCAGTGGAGAAAAATATAATTTCCTCAGTTCGGTTTAACAGCCCAGAACTAAATTTCTCATTTCGAAATTTACCTTCAATTCTTCCCCTCCTATTGCCACACAATTTTTGTTCCCCATCCCACACAATTTTTGTTCCCCATCCCACACATTTAATACACAAACACACACACACACACACACATTAACATCTTTTTTCCTTTTATTTATTCTTCTAACTTTTGAATACAAGCTTTAATATAAAACCTTCCACCTTCAACAGATGTCAACGTCCTCCAGTTAGACCTAAACTACTTGAATAGTTGTTTACTTGCCGGTTGCTGTTGACAACAGCGAGAAGTGAAAATTCACTTTCAGCTGCTCCCCGGAAAAAGGAAGGGAAAAGGGAATGGGGGGACTGAAAAATTCAGATATGCAGGTGATGGGGATCATATTGAAAGGGATAACAGTTGGAAGGGAATGGGAATGGGGGTGGGGGTTGTGTGGGTTTCATTTTATTTCATCATCCCCCATTAATACAGTCCCCTTGTGTGGAGTACGAACTTCCTGGTTCAATGGAATTTGAAAGAACAGAGAGAAAGATGTGGATATTTATTTTATGGTTATGTTTTTTAATTTATTATCATGTTGAGGAAAGAAATTGATAGAATTAAATATAATAGGTAATAATGAGTAGAAATTGAGTGAATGAAACGACCCATTAAACACGGGGGATGTTGATGAAGAATAATCAAGTATTATCGGCCATCTTGTGTAATGATAAGAGATAATCAATGGGTTAAAACACATTTGTTTTTTGTTTGGTTATTTTTGTTTTCTTTGAAGGATTATTTATTTATGATAGTGTTTTATTAATATGGGTTCATGGATTGATAATGTGAGCAAATTTTATATATATACGTGTCATTGATGGGTTAAAGTTGGATATTTATTTAATTAAATGTTTCAAAGGTTGGAAATGAATCAAGTAAATAAAAAAAATCAGTCTGAACCTCATTTAAAACCTAATTGCATCAACATTGGTAAACAGAGTTGTTTAAATAAACACCCACAATTCCCTCAATTGTTACAATTGATACATTGTTGTAAAAATCACCTACAATTCTGTTTATTGTTGCAAAAATCACCTACAATTCTGTTTATTGTTGCAAAAATCACCTACAATTCAGTTTATTGTTGCAAAAATCACCTACAATTCAGTTCATTATTGCAAAAATCACCCACAATGCAATTCATTGTTACAAATTGAACCGCGCACAAAGCTGACTGATATAAATGTTATTTATTACCCAACTAATAAAAGCATTAAAATCTACCTTTAGGACATGATTTCACAATATTTCTCATTCCCCCTCCTGAAAACATTGTTGCAACAACATTTTTGCCCTTAGCCTTATAACTAATTCCCGAAATACTTTGCGCAACAATGCGTGATGAATAGCAGCTCTCGAAACAACTGACCTTGCAAAACTTTTTTTTTTTCAAAAACAAAAATTTAAAAAAAAATATAAAAATAAAAATAAAAAAAAAATTCAAACCAGTGAACTCTGCCAGACAGTCAAAGCCAAAAATAACTACGAAGAAAGCAGCAAAAGAAAGAGAGAGGGGGTTACGACGCATCAGCCACTTTCCCACCCATCCCGGTCATTGGCATCGCTTAAAATAACTTGTTTGTGTGACCAAATCCAATAACCCCTCACGACACACTAATATACCCCCCACCCGACAAGTATACGATATTTACAAAGAGCCATCGGTCAAAAACCCCATCCTTTCTCTGTTTACTCAAACACCTTAATAACCCAAAATCCGGCATTTTTCATTTTCATGGCCAAAAACTTTCACATTTTTTTTCTGCTTTGAGTCTTTACATCCTAGACAGGTAAGAAGATGTTTCTTAAGCACCCCTGTCAACTAGATTGTAAAGGGAAACTTGAACAACATTCAGCTATCAGAGTACCCTCATGGTTGAAAAGAAGAAAAAAAATTTACCCTTCAAAAATCACCCTTTTTCTTGAGTGCTAAACCCCCACCCCTCTTTCACTTACCTGGATCCGTGGTCGTTGCCCTAGAATCCAAGGTCAATGCACCCTTTTTAATATATTAGTGACCAAGATGATGAAAACCCACCATTTTTCCATTTCAAAACATCAAAATCAATTCTATTTATATCGTAAATATATAAAATCTTATCAATTTCGAATATTTGCTATTAATATCCTTATTAATCCATATAAATATATATAAAAATGTATGAAAAAATATTTTCCACACTAAATAAAAATAAAAAAATGTAAATATTTATTATGATGTAAATGAAATTTTTTAAAAAATGAGATTTTTCACATGTTGAGAATAAAAATAAAGAGTTTAAATTTTTTTTCTTAAATGGAGGTCGCTTTCTTTTGAGAACCTTGGCCTTCAACATTTTTTCTTCTCCTTCTTCTTCTCCCTCTCTCTTGTCTTTGGGGTCATTGTAACACATTCCCTGCACTCCCTGAGTTTATTGACACCTCAAACCAAGTTCAAGAAGCAGAAGCAGCTAAGAATATAAAAATTCAACCCTAAACCAAGTTAGAGTTAAAATAAAGTTCGATTTGAAAAGGTAAATAAATAGTAAATAGTAAGTAGTAAATAGTAAAATAGTAGTTGGCAGCTTAGTGATAATAAATCACTAAAAGGACTAATTATTATTACTTGTACACAGGTTGTGGTGGGGGTTAAGGGATGTAGTGTAGGTTTTATTATTAAGCCTAACTCAATTTGCTTTGGTTGCAGGGCAATGACTTTGCTGTAAATCAATAATACTGTTGAACACAACAAGAAAAAAGAAATAAGGGGTAGACAATCAAGTTTGCCAAACTGTTGGTTATTGATTTTATTTTGAAGATAATAATAAAAGAAATAGATTAATAAATAAATCGAAAAATATTATTTCTGCTGAAAAAATATTCAATTAAATTTGAAATTATTTTTAATTATTTCCAATTATTTTGAATTTTTTTTTTTTTTATTTTTTCTTTACATTTTCGATTTAATTGAACTTAATTGGATTTAAAATCAAGTTCATTATTGTTATTATCGAATACGATTTTTTAAAAATTTTATTTTCAAATGATAAAGTTTTTTGTTTATTTTTTCTATGGAATAAAAAATAAAAGATAAAACCAGACCAGACAAGATTTGTCCTTCGACTGGATAGTGAAAGATGTACAGAGATGAGTAATCAAGGTGTAAAAGGGGGCATTCCCCTCGTCAACTGGTGCATTCTGGGAAGAGTCTCCATCCATTACCATGTACAACAGATGCACCCACAACACACAAAACAAATATTTCCAGGAAATTTGAAACTCAACACTATTTATTTGTAAAACTCAGCTTGTAATAACAATTACATTTAATTGAATGATTCAGAAAACTAAATTAGTTATTTTTTAAATTAATTTATATAAAAAAAATTCTGTAAATTAAGTGATAAGACTTATGACTAATATTAAACACATCTGTAATATACCAGCATTTTAAACGCATTTATTGAAAAAAGTTCAATTCAACTTATATATTAAAAGTCAATACAATATTCATCTTGAAAATGAAAGTTTAGATTAAAATTTCTAATTTGGTAAAAGGAGGTTCAACGACCATTCCCAGAGTTCATTATCACAAACTTCAACCCTTTCTCCAATACTATACTGTGTATAACTACCCCATAAAAATCTATAATAGAAAAATGAAATTTTGAGTCGATTTAGAATTTATAAACAAATTTAAAAATTCAAAAAGTAACAATTTTATTTTAATTTAGTAAAAAATTATTGAAAAAATTAAAAAAACTTTAATAATAATAATAATACAAATGTTGTTATTTTTCACATTTATTAACAATATTATTATTTTTTTATATAAAATATCAATATTTTTAATATAACGATAAAAATATCTGATCGAATAAGAAAACCTTGAAAGCGAGGCTAAGTTCACTCTCCTCTGTAAGGAGCAACAAACTGAGGCTAATAAGTGTCAGTGTTACAAGGACCAGGTTAGCAGGCCCTTGACCCTACCAACAAGAAGGATGAAAATTGTGTTGCAGTGAAGCTCATCACATACAACATTGGAAAAGCCGAAAACTAGATGAAATTTGATATCGTCCCAGACTTGAATTTTTATTTCAAAAAAAAAACTAATAAAAAGAATGATGATTCAAGGTATGGCATTGAACCAAATACATTAAAAGGTCAAAACTTCTCTTTTCACCACAACCAACACGTGTATTCATGACAACATCAACTAACCACCCCCCCCCCCCCAAAAAAAAAAATTATTATTATATAAAAATATAAAAATAAATTATAAATTAAAATAAAATAAATTAAAATAATCTTTATATAAAATCTCTTAAAAAAAAATAAAACTTTACTTAAAAATCTCCCATTCTGTCAATCAAATAGGCCACTGAACTCATTCCACCACCCTCATCATCCCTATCCTTCACTCACAAACCCACATTCCCCTTTCTCACCCCCCTTATACACTTGTTTTTTATACCCACCAATCCAAATCAACCCAACTCACTCTTATAAGCCCCCTTTCCATCTATTCCTTACCTGTTCAACCTCTTTTTTACCCCAACATTTTTTTCTTCTTCTTACCTTAGGGGTTGTCTTTTATTTACAACCCCTACCCCACCGAAGAAAAAAATCTCGGTTTTATTCAAGGTCAAGGGTAAAGAATTTTTTCTGTATTTATAATTTTTTTTAAAGACAACAGAAGAAAAAAGGAGAATTTCAGGTTATCCACCCCGAATGAGCAGCCATCAACCTCTACAGAACATGATCAATGTTGAATTAGAAAGGGAACCCAAAACGCATATCATCAGCTACGTGATGCCCAAAAAAGATTCAATTGATTTTAATTAAATAACATAATCTTTACCGCCTACTGTAATCGATCTAGAACCAACCCCTTTGATCTAAAATTATATTTCATTCCGTATTTATGAATATATCAATTTTTTATACCTTTATTTATTTATTACTTTTTATAATCTTCTTAAGTTTGCATATTTATGAGTTGAGCACCCCGTAAAATTAAGTGAAAAAATTATTTTAATTAAAAGAGAATTTTTAAATTATTAATTAATTTTCTAAAGCTCTTTAAAGTATTTTTTCTATTTATATATTTTATATATTTTATATATTTTATATATTTAGCTAATGTCCATTTTGTGTCTTTAGGATGACCATGGGATGTCGAAAAATTTCAAGGACATTTTAAGATATCTTATGGACCTGATGTGTTATCTAGGTTTAGAACCAAGGAATTCTTATACGCACTTGGCCCGATTCTCTAACGGTTTTTTAGGTGAAAAATTGAGAAATTCGAATGAAAATAGTTTTATTTTTATTTTTATCGAGTAAGTAGTGAGTACGAATGTCAGCTCTTTTTAGTGTTTACTAAAAAACTAATCTCTAATATGATATTTCATTGTTCACTTAAATGAAACTGCATCATTTTATATAATTCATTTGACACTAGTTTCTCTGGAATAAACCAGATCGATGTCCCTTGTGTCTCCAATTTATTTCTGTGTCTATTGAAAATCAGCCAAAAAATACGATCCGTTTCAACATCATTGCACCACAGACCTTGAAAAAGAAAAAAGTTAACACAAATTTCACATTTCATTACCATAAGAAAACACATACATCAAACACAAACATGTAAAAAAACACTACCCTCATTCTTTTTATTACGTTTTTTTATTCGAGTAAGAAAAAATCTCGAAAAAAACTAATGAATTTAAAATAAAAAACTTTCCCCTACTAAACAGTTGGATGATCCGAAAACTAGCAACATGTGGCTAGTGAAAAAGGCGGACAAGGACAGCGGTTGGCACCTTTCACAAAGTTTGTGACCTTGATGCTGCCACCAGATAGCTCATATACAAAGCCTCCCGTTGCTAAGCAACAAACCAGACAGTTTAATTCTTTCCAAGATGGCGGTTCGGTTCAGCCGAGACAGGTGTAATTCAATAATATATGAATTTTTAAAGATTTATAAATGATATTTAATTTAGTGTTATGTTTGAATTGTATTATTCATTTGTTTACTTTATTAAATTTTTTTGAAATTTTAGATTTTTAAATTTTTTTCCGTTAAAAGAAAAAGGAAAATTTAAAAACTAATACATTAGGTGAGTTTTATGTAATGATTGTTGATTTTAATGACTCAATCCTTTTATTTTCCGTTAATTTATTAGAGAAAATAATGATTTTATGAAACAAAGGACACGGGATGAAGGGTGTAGACAGTTGCAAAATGGCGGCACGGGTTCAACACACTGATGAGAGTAAACTTAGTGAGTGTAGGTCGTCTGCAGTTCCTTGAACTTAGAACAGACCTTCAACGATGTAGCCTTGAAAGCTCGCTTTCTTTCTTAGCTTTGACCAATTTATCGCTACAATAAAGCTGGAAAAGGACATGGACCCCCACTACACACCCTAAAACACACACTTGCATACCCTGCGACATCAAGTTATTGCAAAATACTTAAATACCTTCTCGTCTTTTATGTTTTTCGCTCGTAATCATATTTATAACTTGTTTTTAACTTATCTTTTAAGGGGATAAAATTAATCATACATTCGAATTTAAGGTTTGAAGTCTAAAAATATTCGATATTTGCACACAAGTGGTTAATTGAACTTAAATCACATTATTTTGATTTGATTAAATTTTTAAAAAATGGAAATATAAAATTAAAAATATTATTTTTAGAATATTTTAAAGTGCAAATTGTGAAATTTAGAAATATTTTAATTTGTTTTTCTCTTTTAATCAATTTTTTCCAACTTTAATCATAAAGAACTTTAAATATCAATAAAACTAATTTATAAAAAATTGATTTTTCATATTTAATTTCATTCTCAACACCAAATTAATCAAAACTATTTCAAAACCTTTGCACATGTAACCTAAATATTAAAAAAAATAAATTCAAAAAGTCAAACACCCATAAATTTCTAAATTATAAAATTCAAGGGTGATGCAACCCCAACCCAACTTCTATTGTTATAAATTTCGAAATCAGGTTACAATCATCATTTTTTTCCCCCTTGCCCCCTTTTTTTTCCTTTCTTTCAAGGCAATTTCTTAACCCCCCCGAAACACATCAACTTGACCTTGAAACACCCTTTCTCTTCCATCAATCTGTGAAATTGAGAAAAAACAAAACAAAAAAACAAGAGGGTTGATAAAGAAAGAATTAGGGGGAAGGGGGGGGGGGGTAATGTAAGAGGTTTAAAATCAGACACGAGAAGTGAGGAGTGGACCACAGAAAAGAATTGAGAAATTTGTCCTGGGTGTTAAATGGGTCGAGACGCGCCACCTGTCGCGCCTTTGGTCATAAAATTCAGGTGAGTAAGGGGGTGGACATTTGGGTGGCTGTTGAGGAGACTGATTTAGGGTGTAACATCCTCTATCAGTTAAACATCTGTGTCCCCTTTTATTTTTTTTAATACTAAGCAATGTTTTGACACAAAGGAGACATCTGTTAATTTTCCATGAAATGTTCAATGACTTTTTTCTTTTGGTTGTATATGAAATGAAAACAAAACAAGATAAAAGTGTTGATTGTGAATGATTTGAAAAATAAATAAAGGTGTGTTCTGGTTATAATATGATGATTATTGATGATGTTTTAATGAGAGATGTGAATGAAATTTATTGGAGTTTGAATTGTAGAATTTTGAAGTTTGTGGAATTGTTTTAAATTGTATGGAATTTTGGGGATGATTTTGTGATGTTTTTCAGTTTTTAAAATGTGCATATGAAATTTTTGAAACGTTTGTAATAAAATTTTGTAATTTTTGAAAACGTTTCTAATAAAATTTTGTAATTTTTGAAACGTTTCTAATAAAATTTTGTAATTTTTGAAAACGTTTCTAATAAAATTTTGTAATTTTTGAAACGTTTGTAATAAAATTTTGTAATTTTTGAAACGTTTGTAACAAAATTTTGTAATTTTTTAAACGTTTGTAATAAAATTTTGTAATTTTTGAAACGTTTGTAATAAAATTTCGAATTTTTTAAAACTTCGATATTTAAATTCTATTTAAACTATTTACTTTAAAAATTCTATTTTTTTAAACTTTTTAATGAACAATTTCAATTTTTCAAACCTTTGATGTTTAAATTTAAATTTAAATTTAATAACAAATTTTGTAATTTAAATTTTCAATTTTTAAACATTTTTAATCAACATTTTCAATTTTCCAAACATTTACAAATTAAAACTTTCACCTTTTCAAACATTTATATAACATTTTTCATAATTGAAAAATCTCTTCAAGTTTTCAATTTTATTTTCACAAATCAATCAACAAAAACCTTTCTTACAAATTATTTTCCCTTTTTTTCAACCATTTTTAAAACATTTCCTAACATTTCATACAAAATAAACCCTCTAATATCTAATTCATCCTACAAAATCTAAATTTCATTTCCAAAAAACATGTGACCCATTTAATAAAAAACCCTTCTAATTAAACCATTTAATCACACATCTGTCATCTCTAATCAACCCACAATCAATTTTCAAATCACCAACAAACACAACTTCAATTCAATTCAAAATTTCAACTCTTATCTCACTCTCAATCCACCAAAACCATTCACTAAACACCCCCAATCCCCCCAACAAAAATCAAAATCAAACATTCGAACATTTCAAACTGAATCAGGGCAACAATTTTAAACAGCAGCAACAACAGCAGCAAAAAACTTATCAACAACAAACATTAAACATGACTCAAAGATGACATTCTTCCTGAACTTGGGAAAATTTCAACCACAAACTCTTGGGTAAACGACCTTATTCCAGGCCACAAACCGAAATCAACTGATAACAGAGCAAAGAGTAGCTCAATCTATTTGTTCGCTTCCCTTTCCTATATACCTGTGGCCTGGTCACAGCATCCAGGTGAGGCTCATGGTGGGTCACCCGGTGCTCTCCCTTCCCCATCTCCCACAATCCCTTCACAAAACAACTAAACTCTTTTTCCTACTTTAAATCCAGTTCACATCTAAATGATTTCCCTTCCAAAATGTCGAAAAGTCATATTCAGACCTACTTAGATAACACAAACCTGCGATAACTTCATTTTTTTTAACTTTCTATTAAAAAATTGCATAACTGACATTGCAAAACTCACTTAAATCAAATTATTTTGTAATATTAATCTATAAATACAGAAAGAAAAATTTTTTTATATTAAAAAACAGTGTCAAAGCCCTAAAACATAAATAAACTGATCTCTAAACATTATAAAATAATATATATTTATTCTTCTAAGTTATTATTAAATTTCACTCTTTGAGTCTTTGCACGGATTAAATGAAGCAACAGGTGATGCAAAGGAATAGAATGAAATCATCGAGTATGATGATAGAAGAATAGTTTCGTGTAAGATAAAATAGCATTTCTTAACCGGAAGATAATCAAGGTCGTTGACCTGATCGAAGAGAAAATGTGCAAGTATCCTTGACATTTCTTGTTCTGCATCTTAAAGGGAAAAGTGGTTCTAGAACGACGCACTACTTGGCTACAGGCCCTTGACCTTCCCCTATAAACCACTAATTCAAATATTAGCATCAAATTACAAATTAGCATTTATTTTTTAATTAATATTGCATTTGAAAATAAACATGATAATCGTGTAAATATAATTTGAATTTTTTTTATTGCGAAATAATGTGTAAATAAATAATAAATTGAATAAATAATCAATTTATTACAAGAGAAACTTGCATAAGTTTACAACATGTCAACAAGTTGCATTCGATATTTAATGGGCGGAAGAAGAAAGAAAGAAAGAAAGGCGGGAAACCCAATAGTGATAGTTAAGAACAGGTATAGGTTTTACATCGCTTCCATGCAAGGGAAAGCAAACGGAGGCCAAGTTAGGCCAATCACCCACATATGAACGATGCAGGAGACTGAGTTCGCCGCAGGACATTCACCTTCATCATCTAACAAACTCGCTCGCCATTTTGGCCGATATCTACTAACGATACGTGCGCCATCTAATGATAAAATTGTTAGTTAAAATTATTGAATGGTGAGTCATGTGTTTGTGTTTTTTTATGTATAAGGTGTGTTATTATTTTAATCAAAAGGTTGTTTTTGTAATGTAGAGTGTGTTTTTCAATAATAGAAACAATTTTTCTAGAGTTTTAGCATTTTTAAATTTATTTATACATTTATTTATATAAATTTAAACAAATAAAATCAAATGAGACTTGCTTCAAGTGTTTAAAGCTGAAAAAGTCGACTTGAGACATTAGCTTTTATATGTATAGTTCAGATGAGAAGTTTTTTTACATAAATATGTATAAAAATTTAATTAACTCTTTACAACAGGAAGAGTGCAATATGAAATTCAACCTTGGCCTATTTTATTTGTGTCTGTCTAATTTGAAGGGAAGGTTAAAACATAATGTCTCCAAGGACTCACAATCCTTGGAACAGACAACCACATAAAAATTCAAACAACTCACATTTTTTCAAAACTTTTCTTAACATTTTTACCCTCCCAAAATTCCTGGACATAAACCATGACGCATATACACGTGACATAAGTCAAAAACGAAATAAATTAAAACCAAACCCTACAAATCCAGTCCCAACCAGAACAAACAAACAAACAGAAGCTGATCCCATCCCAATTGCTAATTCCCAATCCCAGAGTTCCTCATTCCATTCCCAGCAGGAGACAGTTTCTAGTCCATTCGAGATAACCAATAACCCCTCCAACCCATTGCATCACTCTAAACACCCATCTTTTCAACGATCCTTGACCCCTGATGACCTACCAGTGACCAACCCCTCTTTCCCGCACCCTCATCAACACCAATAACCCCCCACGTGGCAGACTAGCCATATATCACCAGCAACAACCAATAAGTAAACATGATCCCATCAAATTACTCCGCTATTAGTCCATTGAGTTCAGTGACCTTCAATTAAAAACAACTATAATATGGAAAGAAGGGGAAATAATGATAATAAAAAATCAAAACACTTTTTTTTTAACCAAGGTTGCCATGGAAACAAATCAACACTCATTTCCGGGTGAATGTGTGCATGTTGTGTGGTGTTTGCGTAGGTCGAAGAACCTCGGTTCCTGTCTTCTTCAACCCTTTAGGGGTCCTATCTATTTTTGATGTACTTAAAAGAGTGTAGGTCACTGACCTCACTGCCTCGGTTTCGTGGAAGTTACCACCCACGTGACCTTTTGCTTCAACGAGGGAAAATTTTTCCAATCGCATTTTTCGTCCAAATTGCGAAATCCCCACCGAGTGTGGGCGCGGGTTGAACGACCTTTTTCCTTTCCTTCCTCATCTCACCCTCCACCACAGCAACAAAAATAGTTATTGTTGTGTTTTCAGCTTTTTGTAAACAAAACTCATCACTAAATACTTAATCAATTAAATAAAATTCAGACGATTAAATTAAATTCAAAGATTAAATTAAATTAAAATACGAATAAAAATATCACATTTTTCAAACATAAACAAAGGCGGCCATTTTGTGCCACGTTTAATAAAAAGTCTAGTAGCTGATATTTTATCAACTTAATTGATTTAGGTGTCTATGTCATCAATATTAATGCTCTGTTTACTCGTGTCTCTATCGATTCATTCACTTGTTGTCAATGTAAACACTTAGAAATGATTGGTACAATCTACTAAATCCAAACACCCTGATTATGTGTTAAATTACGAAATATTTATAGAAATTTTTATAAATATAAAACCAATGGTTGAGTATTTTAATTTAACAATTTTACAATGTAAAAAATGAAATAAAAAATGGTAAAAACGTTTATTATAACCTTGAATAGAAATTTCAACCGAGTTCATTGACCTCTTAAGCAAAAGCCAGAAACCCAGCAGAGACCTGACATGACTCAGTTTCACAACAAGATCAAGAAAACTAGTTGTCAACCCATATTTTTACAACATTCCTCAACAATTTTAATAAACCCTTGTTAAATATTAATCCAAAATATATATTAAATAAATAAACACTAATTAAATCAATAATCATATAGAAATCAACAATTATTAACACCTTTACTATTCTAACAGAATTTACAGCAAAAAAAAAATCAACTGTTTATTCACTTTTACAACCAATTTAC
Organism: Geophilus carpophagus; assembly: GCA_034687075.1. Classification (NCBI taxonomy): domain Eukaryota; kingdom Metazoa; phylum Arthropoda; class Chilopoda; order Geophilomorpha; family Geophilidae; genus Geophilus; species Geophilus carpophagus. Next base: position 30,328 of record JAQFZN010000040.1, on the reverse strand, counting down.
AACTAAAACCATACATTTTACCCCTTTTACACCAATATTTACTCAGCTTTCCTTCATTTCATGAGTAATTACAATAAAATTTCATGTGACAAGGTGTTAAAACATAAAAAGTAAATAACGGAAGTGAATTCCGACAGGTGATAACAAGACGCCAGGTGATGGGGCCGGTCAAAGTATTTTATTTTTGGCTCAAAAATCTTGTCTAAGTATAATCGATTGTGATTTGCCCATGCGCATTGTGGCCGGCTCGTGGATGATTGTGTAGTGTGAAGTTCAGTGACTCTACCACGAGTCCAGCTGCTGTGTGCGTCTTTTTCTTTGCTTAAAAGAGGGGTAGATTGGGAAGGTCCCTTTGTGTGGGCGGAAGTGGTTTGTTGGGTGAACCCGGAAGAAGTTTGAACAACTGCCCCCACCTTTGTCTTCGTAGTGAGGAAGGTGGGACATGTGACGAACATAATAAACGTTCGCTAAACGTACTCATCATGGGGGGTCAATTGGCACGCCGTGTTGGTTTGTAGTAAATTGCCTTTAAGTAGAATGACGGTTTCATTTTGAATAAATCAACTGAAAAATGCAACTAATTCAAAGGAACAATTAATTTCTCACTACTTTGCTACAAGTTCAAAGGGTCAATAACCCCTTTTCGCTTCCTCACGCCCACGCGATGGCCACGGTGAGTAGAGGAAGTTGTGATAATAACAACAACATCGAACCCTTTCAATCATTTAGGCTTATTTATTGTCTTTATTTTTTGAGAAAATTTAATCAAAGCAATGTGTTAATTACTTCCTTTTAAGTATTATGTCTGATGGTGTTTTTATTTGTCTGTTTGTTATGTTTTAATTATTTAATTTGAAATTGTTTTACTAATTTGATTGAAATGTCGAATTTAATTGATCAGTTTAATTCAATTTAATTATTTATTTCATTTAAAAGCGCTTTGATTTAATTCGAATTGATTTAATTCAAAGTTGTAGTTTTACTAGTTGGAATTTTCGATATATTTATCGAAAAATTAGTTTATTATTCTGGAATTTTAATAAACTGACAAGTTATTTTCATTTTAAGTGTTCTAGTTTCACTTAAGGAGCCAGACAGTTAGAAAATCTGTCAGACTTCTATTGTAATTATCCTAAAAATTAACACTTGAAACATGCTCAAGTTTATCAGCTAAATCAGCCATTTTAAACTCCAATTTTCCTTTTCAAAAGCTACACTTTTCAACGATTTTCACCCAGAAAACGAAATTTATCAATATCTAACAACTAAATGCGTAATTATGCCCTAAAAGTCCAATAATCTCTCACTAGATGGCAGCAAGTCTCCATCACGCCCAAACTAGTTGAAACTAGAACGATTTTTTCACTTCTCTCTTTAAATATATGCATTACCTTAAGCATTTATGAATTTAGTTCCGTTAAAATTTAAAAAAAATAGTGTCAAGTTTTAATTAATGTGAAATGAAGTTGTTGGCCATTTTTTGTATCTTAAAGAGAGAAATGTAAAATGGTTGTAAAAATATACTTGAGAAATGACGCATTTACAGTGATAATAAATGAGTTAGATATTGATACTAGTTAAAAACAAGTTTGAAATTGGAGTTGTAAAATTTTGCGGATGTTTGTAATTAAATTATCACCTGACGACATTTGGTATGTATTATAAAAGACACGAATGGCACGTGTGGAACTCGATAAAGAAAACTCGGTGGCACGTGCGTTTGGATTGGATCGACCAACGAAATACCGTGAAGGTCAAGGACAAGATGAAGAAGAGGGAGAGAGAGAGCGGTTGTCATGGAAACACGACTTGCACGAGGAGATGGCTGGTAAGAGGAAAAACAGAACGATCTTCGATGCCAACCTCTCTCAGCCTTAAATTCAATTAAGCTTTAATAAATTTTATAAAACAAATTTTTAAAAAAAAAATTAAACTATTTTTTTTTAATTAAAAAAATTAATTTTTAATATTTTTTAATTTTGTGTATTAACTAGATCAATTATTACCATATAAATGCAGTGATATCTGAGAATAAGTTGTAATTTTTTCAAAACATTTTTCAAAACATTTTCAAAACTTTGTTAGAAAATACCAAAAAAATGAAAAATTTGAAAAAAATTTATCCATTAATTATTTTTTGTCCCAATTCCACCTAAAAAAAAAATAGTAATCAACTTTTTTCCACTTGAATTACCAACTAAGTCAACTCAGTCAACTCCAAGGAGTCATTTCCGTTGCTCAACCCTTTTAATCTCTTTAAAAATATTCCACGAAATCACCAATCATATCACCCAACATCCTCCAACTTTAATTCTCTCAAACATCAAACTTTCTTTAAAAATATAATAATAATTAAATCAATTATAAATTTAATTATAAATTCAAAAATAAAAAAAAAATGCTAAAAATCAAGAACTATTAAAAAATTGAAACTAGGCCCATTAACCCAATTAAAGAAAAAGTTTTTAGCGAAAAATAAACACATCCCAATTCATACTTTTATCATTTTAACCTAATATTTGTTGGAGTTCATTCACCGACCCAAATTAATAAACTCAACACAGCCGCAGGCCTCCTACTTTCACCTCCCTGTGATTATTAAGTAGAACGTAATCCTTTGATTCTTTTTCTAGGTCAGACCATTTTTACTTTCTTTTACACCCATTGCCCCTTTGTTTTAATTTTAAAAACAAATAAGGATGTTAAATGTTGTATATCAAATTAAGGAAGTTTAGAGCTAAAAAGAGTATTATTTTTAGCATTTAATAATTGTTATTTATAATATTTACTTGTAAAATGCTTAAAATAAGGAAAAAGATTTGTTTTTTATTAAATTTCTTATTTTTTTTTAATTTTTATCAACTTGAGGAAAAAATATTTTATAACATAAAAGTTATCAGTAAATTTATATAAAAATTATGTAATAAATGAGTTCAATGTTGATAATTTTTATATATTTTTTTTTAATTTTAAATCTTTTTGTTTTTTTTTTGATATTTTAATTTTTTTAATTTCTTATATTCAGAAATGAGAGTTTAAAAGTGAAAATTTCGAAGTAAACTAAAGTTTGTTAAAGATGGAGTAGGGCAATGTTGGAATGAAGCCAACACAAGTCAAGGAACTGAAGATAGGTCAAAGTGGGCTAGAACTTTCAAGGAACTAAAAATGAGAGAGTTAAACTTTCACTGGGTGACCTATAAAACTCAAAACATGTCTCCCCTCATTTTCAGTCAACAACCCCAACAATATCTATTAAAAAACCCTTTAAAGATACCCAAATAAAACCCATTTAATCCAATTTCAACCAGAAAAGTCCAAATAAGAGAATAAAAATAAACTTTTATAAACATTTTAATAACTTTTTATCTCACATCCAATTAAAACTCAACAAAAACCCACAAAATCCTTAGAAAACTACATTTGTAATCAAAAACACCCATCTTCCCATGTTCCCAAGATTATTTAACCTCAATTTTCATAATAATTTCAAAAAAACTTAAAATAAAAAAAAAAATAAAAAAATAGCTAATAAACTTATAACCCGTTAACATTTCTATAAATACGGTATCCACATATTGTAGCCACATGAATAAGGGGTTTTTATTGCTTGCGTCACGGTGACCTCCATTCGAGACGCCGAGTTCAGCGTCCGACAAGAAGGTCGCACGAGGCAAACAGGGCCAGCAGTGAAGCCCAATCAAACAGACTTGCGAGCTAAAGATAACCATTAAACAAAAATTGATAAAAATATCACCAAAAATCACTTCCTGTTTATCAATTCCATATCTCAACATGTTATTGAAATACAAAATTTTAACTAAAAAAATTTCCAAACCAATTGTGCAAAACTTATCCAAATTAATTATACAAAAATTTAAAAATAAACAAAATAAACAAAATAAAATAAAAAATAATAAATCATTTGAATAATCCTACCTGGCAATAAAGGCGCTCCAACAGAGTCCTTCCTAACACCAACACAAGAGTTTCCAATCATTTTAAAATCCAATCAAATAATCAACAAGAAAACTTCACTTTGAGTCCTTAATCCAGGAAAAATATGTTGCAAAGCACTTTTGTTGACATATCAACTGCTCAAGGCCATCTAATTCCTACTGACAAAATGACACCGAGTGATCATCATCTCCATTATATTTCTCATCTCACTGTTAAGTGGTCAGATCGAACGAGAGTTTCTCAATTAACAAGCAATTTTCTTGGGAAGTCAGTCCTCAAGACAAACCGTACACGAGAATGGCACAATTTTTCCCCTTCCCAACACCCCTCATTTTCATCATGGCAGCATATATCGATGTAGCCCACTTTTGCCGGGCCGCGAGAGGGCGATGTGAGTAGAGTAACACACTTTTCCTCACCGAGTAACTCGTAACTAGGCTAGTGAGGTGAACGTCCGAACAAACCTACTGAACTTATTCTCTTCCGAAGGAAGTCGCTTTACACTTCCACTTTTCATTTCATCAAACTTGTCTCGAAAATAAATCAATTAGAAGCACTTTTATTCACATATCATCAAATTCAACTTGACTTGAGAATATTGTTATCATTCTCATTATGATCCATATTTAGGATATTGATAATGTTTTACCAGGAAATCCTATGTTCCATCCTTGTAGCTAAAATTGTTACACTCATACACAGTGACACAGTGTTTAGTTCCATATATGGAGGGAAAGGGAACTATTTGTTTGGTTAATGTTTATTTCTAGTGAATCAAACTCAAGTTTAAACAGGATATCTATTGAGTTTTATGTGGGAAAGTTGAATTTTTTTTTATTTTATTGATGTATTTTTTAATGATTAAATTAAATTATATAATCAGATTTGAAATGTCTTGAAATGTGGGGGGAATTGTAATTATATTGATTTTTTTCTCAGGTTTTTAAGTTAAAGCATCATCCAAGTTTGATGCAACTTAATTAAATAAGTACACCTCTTGTTATGAGAGTGATTTTTTACTATTATTTTTTAAAATACAGTAGAATGTCAATTATTAACTCGTTGGAAGACATAAAATTGAACTTTGTGAATAGTCAATTTTTTAATGAACAACAATCAAAAATCAGTGATTATTTAAAGAAATAATACTGTTTGCTATTGAGAATTTTCTTATTTTTTGTTTATATGTACATCCATATAAAGTTTGTTGATTTCATGTAGTCATATATGTATTTACTGTCAATAAATTCATATCAAAGCATTATTTTACTCATTTTCTAGTTATTTCTGTAACTCGAATTTTCTACATCTCGAATTTTTTTCTGAGAACTATGGTGATTAGAGAAGTTCGACTGAATATTCATAAAACTGACTTGATCACATAATTGAATATTACAAGTTCATGTATGAAAATAAAAATCGTTTTCTAGGTTTACGAGTACACGTATTTTATTACAAAATCACAACAGTTGTTATATTAGATTGGCTCATAGATAATGTGAAATAAATTCGCATTTGTACATAAATCAATCACAAAAAATTACAAAATATACTGAATTTCTGTAATCCATCATGACAATGATGAAATTCCTTAATATTTTAGTATAAAATACTGAATTTTCTTCAAGTAATGTCTGGTTATAAGCCTCTTATACTGATTTTTTACCATGCTATATCAGGTTCATGTGTGACTTTCCCATAATGCAAAACCATGTCAATCCCACTTTCAACCCACTGATACACAATCAACAAATTGAAAATATTTATAGATTGAATTGTTTACAAAAAATATACCTTACTATTACTTATATCCTACATCTTACAAATATATAAACTCACTTGCACTAATCTAATCCATTATCTAGCTCTAACCCTAAAAATACAGTAAACATGTTTTCTTCACGTCGACTTGTTTACTCCTTACATTCTATTATTCCAAGTACTTAATATCAATATTTGTATAATCAAAAACCTACAAAATTTTATATCCCCATTTTCAATATCAATTAGATTTTTACATTTTAACCGTTTTCCGCAATTTTCAAACTTAAAAAACAATATAAATAAAATTGAGATAAAAATTGTAACAACTAAAAATAAAAGCAGAATTTCGAAATGGAAATAAAAATTAGCCGAGTGAAATACCAAATGGGAGCAAATTGCCTGGTCATTGCCCTAGCGATAGATTTGTAGGTCGCACAAATTCCTACTCTCAAACCCAACTCCTATTTATACATATTTTTATTCCCATTCTCACTTTTTGCACAACGTTTTCCTTTACAAACATCCAGCTAACCCTCCTTACTCATTATACTCCTTTTATTAACCTTTTCAATACCAAATAAATGAAATAAAATTCAAATAGGTGACAAGTGAAACATCACCCGAGATAGAGGCTGCTAGACTAAGTTCATTAACTCAGTTGAAAACGAAAACAGGTGACCTCATTGAGTTGACCAAGGGTGAAACACAAGTGAAAGTAATGGGCAAACATGTCCCCAGGCTAATTAAAACCCTTTAAAATGTAAATTTCTATTTTATTTTAATTTTTATTTCGATTTTAGATATTATTCTCACTGACCACTACATCTGTCCTTTAATCACATTCAATTTCAATGCAACAAAAGACAAATCACATGGTCAACTAAAATTTAAAATTTAAAATTAAAAAAAACTAAAAAACAAACATTTTATTTATAATATTTTTAAAAAAAAATCCACCTTTATAATAACTTTTGAAAAGAGTTTCAATTACAATAAAATGGGATAATTTATATATTTTAAAAATTCAAAAAAAAAATAAAAAATTCGATTTTAACTAAATCTTCTCTCTATTTCTTGTAATTTCTTATATGTGGGCCAATTGTAAAATATTTCCCCCATTCAAGTGTGAAGAAATAGGCGAATGACTCGTTATCAAATCAAATGAGGCGGCCATTATCTCCAAACGGGATACACAAAAAAATAGCAACAATTTCAAAACGTCACTTCATATAGCTACAAATTGGCTGATCGAGGGCCAAGTGAAAGTAAAATGAGGACATAGAAAATCATGGATAGGTCTGCACGAGGCTAGTTCATTGCTCCGGTGACTGAAAACTGTGTCGAGAGAAATAAGGTGGATAGGTAAATGCCCTCGCGTAACAGTTTACCAATTCGGCCACGAGAGGGCGCAGTAACGATTACAGTTTCATTTTTAATAGAAGGAACGTAAATTTAAAAAATGAATTATTTAATTTTCGCTTTTCCCTTGTGCTATATAAAACGAAAATTTATTACACATTTGAAAATTGAAAATTAAAAAAAATAATAATTAATTAATTGTGTATTCATTTAATTAATTTTAATTTTTATTGTAATTGCTTAATTGTACTCAAATTATTGTTTACACAGCAATTAAACTATTATTACAATTTTTAATTATATATTTATTAATCAATTATTAATTATAATCCATAAATTTTTTTTTTCGTGCGGTAATTTTATTCTGTATAGATTTAACGGAACTGAGTTTGCGCAACACGTTGCTAGGACAAATCGATAATTTTCCACATTTGTCACAATGTTTCCCAATTTTGATGGAAAAAAGCTAAAAAATACAACAAAATCGAGCACAATTTACTATTAAAATTTAAACCTGAATTTAAAAACAAGAACAAATTGAAAATTATGTACAAAACAACCTAACTATACAATTAAATAATTACATAATATTTATTTGAAAAAAAATATAAGTTACCGATTAATCACAGATAAAAGTCCAAGGTGAGGTCAAAGTAGTCACTAAGCAAGTGGTTAAATTACATTTTCAATAATAAATAAATGAAATTAATCCATGTCCTCCATCGAAAATTGAAATTGAAATTTGAAATTGAAATTTAAAAAATGTTTGCTAAATTCCAATGTGTCAAGTATATTTGTTATGTGTCAGTGTGTAAATATGCAGGGGATAAAGAAATAAAAATAAAAGAGAAAAATGTTTTTCAATCTTCCCATGGGAAAATAGAATTTGTAAAGAAAACTTGGCTGACAGGTTATGGGGGTTGAGGAATAAAGGTGAAACACCCCCTACTCAAGAACAGGTTAGCTTTCCAAGTCACTATTTTTACCCCTCGTATTTTAACCTGGTCATAGTTCATGTTGGGTAAGGTTGTTATGAATACAAAATCATTTGAAAATTTAAAAATTTAAAATTTGAAAATTTTCAAAATTTAATTTTCTAAAAATAAAAAAAATATAAAAATTTTCAAAATTTTCAAATTTTAATTTTTAAAAAATAAAAAGAAATTTAAATAAAATTATTTAACATTTTAAAATATTAAAATAATTTTATTTAAATTTTTTTTTATTTTTTGAAAATTTATTGACTAAAACAAACCCTGATATTAAATAGATCTCCGCTATTAAAAAACATATAATTTCTCTAATTACACGTAAATGGTTCCACGAATCGACCATAAATCACATAAATGAAGGATTACTGTATTTCAAATCTTAGTTTGTAAAACTGAAGATTTTTTTAAGATTATTTTTAAGATTATTCGAAATATTTTGACATTTTTGTTTTATTTTTTATAAAATTTATCAAAATTATTAACAGATTGCTTTTATGTTTAATATAGAATGAGGTCATGGTCACGAGCAACAAAAATAAGCGAAAAAAAAAAGAAACACCCCCACAACTTCACGTGGCATCTCAGGTGATTTATTAAACAGACTTTCTTCTTATAAACTGTATACATTAAAATAAATTCCCTCTTGTGATCACTTATGTAACTGTACATTCGATAAAAATAGCAGATCCGTTTAATAATATTTTCCAAGCAAAATAATAAATAAGAAGCAATTCAAACAAAACAAACACTATAAAATCATAAATATATCCTTTATAAACAATTATTTATTATATAATTTACGATCAATAGAAATAAATTTCCCATTTTCCTTATTTCCAAGCTCATCCTAATCTAAAATGTCCAAGGTCGAACACGTGGATGTGTTACATGACGTTATGAAATAAATAAAATAAAAACTTTAATAAAAATAACAAATAAAACATCATATATGAATAAATTTAAAAAAAAAACACGAGAAACTCTAAAAAAAAACAAACACCCTAAACCAAACAAAAGTTGGCAGCATCTTTAATTTATTTCATCAATTTTGTACTCTTTTCATGGTCAAGGACGTACGAAAATAACTCAGATTAAGGGTCACTTTATCGATCCATTTCATCATCTATATTATATAAACTTTTTTATATATATATTATAATAACTCGTAACACTTTGGAAAATATATTAAAACTATTTTATAGTTTAATTTCATCAAATTTTATTACCAATTTAAAAAATATCCATTCAAAATGGCGCCTTGAGCGGTTGAAAATAGGTCTAATTACTTTTCATTTCCAAACTTGCTCCAATTTTAATAGAAAAGATCAAAAGAGAGAGAGAGAGAGAGAGGGGATATGGGTTATGGGGGCTATGGGTCTATGGGGTATTGGGGGGTCATCGAATAACGTCAAAAGGGGGAAAAGAAAATAATAAAAATAAAAAGACGGCGAGGGGATGTTTGTTATGTTGTATGAGGGAACTATAAACCCAACTACCTTGACCTTGACAGCTTGGCAACAACACGAAGGCATGCTGGGATAGGTATTTATGACAGACCGACACTATTTTGGGAAACTGCGCCATAGTTGAAACTGCGAAATGATTTTACGCATTCAAATTCCGTTTGAAATAAATAAATCGTTTTAAATTATCAAGATCAACATTCTTTTTATTGGTTCAATTTAATCAGTTTAATAATTAGTATTGATTTGAATTGAATTTTTGGGATTAGGTCCATAGCAACGATATTATCAACAGCTCATTCATTATTAATAATATTAATTTATCAGCCATTTTGTATTTTGATTTTAATTTAATGTTCTTTTATTTGTGCAAATGTTGCTCATTTAAATATAACACTATTATTTTTTCTTCTGCCCACCTTTTTGTCCTCCATCCCAACTTTATTTGACCTTGAAATGTCAAACGTGGAGCAGATTCTGCGAAATCAACTCCGCAGTGTCGTTCGGTTTCTCGAAATTTCTTACTGTTATACTCTTTCTTTGTATCAAGCCCTAGTCAGCCGATTCGGAAAAATTTAAATTAGAGATCACAGAAATCACAGAAATCACTTTACAGCTCATCATTTCACTTCCTGTATTTCTCTCTAAATGAAACCTAATTATAAATTTTCTAAAGAAATATTTAACAGTAATTTAGTGATAAATTACTCGAAATAATTCAAATTTTATGCTAGAACTCGCAGATCATCCAAAGAAAAACTTCACAATTTAATCCAACGTATTGTACGCAACAAAAAAAAAACACTAACTAGTTATAGTATAATAATTTATGTAAAAGGAAAGCGAAAATTTCAACGTGCCAATTAAAACATTTTGTCATCCATAACGGGTCACCTAGTGCCCCTTTTAAAGAACACATTCCTCACATAAACTGGTCGTTGATCTCTCCGGAAATATTATACACATATATAACATAAATACACACCCTAAAATAAGCCTAATTCCATTTCAAACTAGAAAATATTTACATTTTTCTATTAAAAAAAAAATAGAAAAAATTTATTTACTCACTTTAATAAATCACTATTAAAGGTTGTTATATCAACTTGTAGTTATTTTTAACACTAATTTAAGCCTATTTTTTATTTAAAAAAAAATCTAAAGAGATACTCAATTCTGTTATACAATCTTCAACTAGGTTACCATAACAACCCTATATATAACTAGTGTTACATCAAACTTGACTAATATTACACAACTGTTTTAAACTTGATACAAAAGTGAAAAATAAGCAAACTTTTTAAATAATTTCTATTTTATTTCATTTTATTTTATTAGAAAAATAAAAATTTTCAATTTTAAGGAAGTTGGTACTTAAAAGTTTCACTTTTCAAGCTCTGAAAAATCTTAAATCACTTTTGTCACTCATCTTTCTAGGTCGAGAAAAGAAAGGATGAGAATGAGATTTATAGAACAACCTAATTTCATACTTTCCCTACTTAAAACCCCTCATGTCAATGAACCTTCTATCAACTGGGTTAAATCTAAACATAAATCTAAAATTCAAATTTAAATTCAATCCCATTTAAAAAATAAAACAAAATCAATAAATACATTAAAAAAACAAAAAATTTATTAAAATTCTTAATTTCATTTTATCCATAAAATTACAATTCAAATAAAAAAAACAACAAAAAATATTTTATCTCAAAATGGCGTCATCATTTATTTATTTCCCCCCTTGTCAGGGTCAAGGTTGGTTGATAAGGGGTACGTGCCAAAGACCAATGTTAAAATGGCTACCTCTATTGAAAATAGTTATGACATTTCCTAAGATCAAATTAATCAGTTTACATTGATATTTTCAAAATATACATTCCAAATTTCATATGACAGCTGTGTAAACTTTATAATAAACATTAAAAGCTGTAAATAAAACAACCTTGACCTTCATCACTGATAACAAATCTCGAAGAGTTCCTGTATTTTTCAGCTGGCACAAATGCAATCGAATTTATACATCAAGTCTGGGTAAAAAAAAAAAAAAGAGCAACTAGTTGCTGTTTTTGCAACTGCACCAGACAAACCAGACAGGGCTTCGTGTTTTACTGCCCCTAATACTGGGTGCAACGTCTATTTTATATCCCCCAGGTTGAAGACTCGCATTTCAAATGCGAATCGCGTGTCTAGGCCTATTTTAAACAGTTTAAACCAGATCAAACATTAAATTAACCGTTATTTTCATAAATTTATTTATGTATCGATTATACTTTTACTATTAAGTTATTAACATTATTTCACGTCCAAGTCCTAGTTAATTTCAACTGAAAGTATATTTATATCTCTCAAAACCTTTTATTAATTCACAACCGAACGGAAACCATGTTTAAATTTTTAATTCGCTAATTCGAAAATCGCAATTCGTATTTTCGTAAACTCAAAACAAATAAACCTATATTAAATCATTCAAATGTCAATAATCAATTCCACTTACTCCAAATAAGTAAATAAAAAAAAAATCAATATAAAAATAACTTAAAATACGATCTTGAAAAATTCCCCATCGAACTTTCACATCCCGTCACTAGTTAGCGTTGACCGGATGAAGGTCATGGCCAATTGAGTACGCACTTTCAAAACTCACACGCAGAAAAAGAAATAAACACGAATATAGCTTCATTCTGATGGACAAAATGCACCTGGCCTTCAATTTACTATTGCAAAACCAGGTGAATTCACATTACATACTTTTCCTAACCCTACACGTGGGAAAACTGTTGCATTAACCAAAGTTAAGCCTTTCAAGCCAAAGGTTGTTTTAACACGTTGGCTATGGTGAAATAGAAACTAAAAGGAAGGGGGAGATAGAAATGAACACAGACACTTGCCCTTGACCTGAATAAAAGGGAAAGGCTTGTTCACTAGGGCAACAAAGTGGGGTTCAACTGGAAGGGAACCCGAGGGGAACCCGGGACAGACGACTGGCTTAAAGGGAGGGCCCCCTCTATTTAATACAATACCAACTTGTAGAACAGGATTCAGACTCGACTCCTATTTATAAATCGTCAAAAAATATGCTCACACTTACGAAATGTCGCATAATAATTTTCTAATAAATCATACGATTTTGTAATATATTTCCTACGGGTTTTTGCCCATTTTTCGTGACGTTTGGGGGTGAATTTGATTTTTTTTTTAATTTTTTTAAATTAAGTTTCGTTTTGGGAGACCCTATTTTGTATTTTGTATTTTGTATTTTGTTTTTAGGAATTTTTTTTTAATGTTTGGGTGAGTTGGGGGATTATAAAATTTTTGATGTGTGTTTACTATTGTAATTGTAGCTAAGGGTAAATGTAAATTGTAAAGTTAGATCGATGAAAATTTGTGCATAAAAAAAATTAATGGTTTTTAGTTATAAAAGTTATTTTGGCCTTGGCCTACATTGCCTCATATCGAGCATCAATTGGCCTTGCTCAGAACATAAAAATAAAAAAGACGTCAAATTACGTTGAACCAGCCTATCCCCTACTCATCTACCATTTAATTCCTATTTTATTTCCATATTTTATAAAACAAAAACTAAAAAAAAACCAAACAACAAACAAGAAAAAATCAAGAAAAAACCGAAAAAATTAAAACAAACAAGAAAAAATACGAAAATAAATTAACTTTGATTATATAAATCCATAATAACGATTTTCTACCTTCTCAATTATATTTATTTCCATCTTAAATCCAAACAGACAATACCTAAATAAATAATGACTCGGAAAATTTCAATTCCTTTGTACGTTTTTTGCGAATAATTTATTAGCAAATTATTTTTTTAATGAATTTTTTTGAATAAAAACATACCTAAGCCTTCTGGTCTTCTTTCCTTGTGTTTGGATTTCCCTCTTGCAGGTAATTCTGGACCAGTGGTGCTGGAGACATCAAAACTCTGCATGTTTGCAGGCTGTGATAGACTAGCGGAGTTCACGGTCAGCCGGCGAAAGTAGGCCACCGGTACAGGCGGAGCTATACAACGTTTCTAACACTGTGTGCTCGCCCTGTGCCTACTCCAGGGCCCGCCACAGTCAAGAGACTCAAAAGATGGACCTGCAAGTCCAGTTTAGAGGGGGTGAATAGGGGATGGAAGTGAGTGAAACATTCATGGCGTCGGTTTGCTTTCCCTCACAGCTGAGTGAGAGTACAAGGGTTCAATGAACCCCACCGGCTACGTTTCAGTAATGGGTGAAACATGGAGCGTGGTTGGTCGATGCGTGCGTTAGGGTTTGTTAGGTTGTGCGTGATTGGTTGATTTTAAGAGCGAAATTGATTTCAAAGAAATTTATTTTGGGTGATTTCTTGGCGGATGAAATGTAGGGGTTGATGATGAATTTTGATTTTGTTAGGTTAATTTTTGGTTATTGTTTTTTTTTAATAAATATATATTGGTTTGAGATTAAATCTTTTGTTCTTGTTTTTGTTTACTCGTAAGCCGCCATGTTTTTTAATTTGAATGTATACTTAATTTTTTTTAATTTTATTCGATGAATTTTTATTAAGAATCTTAAATTAAAAAGTAATTAATAAAAATTTTTATAATTTATTTAAAAATAGAAATTATTTTTGAATTTTAAAACTAAGATTTTATATTAATAATTATAAATCTTAATTAAATGTCACTTTTTGAATGATAAATCGTAACGATAACGAGATAAAAAAGCCGCCATTATAATTGATAACAGATGGCTACCAGCACCGTTAGCAACATGTGCAAGAAAGCAAACAAAAAAACTAGCACACTTTTGACGTCTTAAAAATAGGGATACTGTACTATAGCAACGTTTAAAAAAAATATGAAAATAAATAAAAATTTAAAAAAAGCAAAAGAAAAATTCCGTTGCTAGATGTCGCCACAAACTAAAGCGCAAAAACAAAATGGAGCCAGACAAAGATAATGTGTCCCAATATGAGCAACCCCAGCTGATAAATCCTCATGCCAGGTAAAGAGTCAAAATGTCGGATCAAGATATGAGTAGACAGAATGCACCGTCCGAAGTCCTACAACACATAAATGCTAAAAATGCCAAAGTAATTGCGGTGACTTTGGTGATCGGTTTTATTTTATACCATGCTATAATCCACTTAGTTTACGGTATGTTATTCACACAAACCATAATATATTTAATCATTTTGATAATTATCATTTGATTAATACTTTATATAGGAATTGACTCGTGCAAGTGGTTATTAAGTGACGGTCGTTTTCAAGGATACCATGTTTGGCAACCTTATGGCTGCATGATGCATACTTACAATGAAATGTAAGCACTAAACGATTAAAAAATGCTGCTTGTTATAATACAATTTATATAATTTTATCATTTTAGGGATTCTCGAATGTGTTTCCGGTATATTGATTATTTAGGAGGTCGCAATCATATTGTTTTTGTGGGCGATTCAAGAACGAGAGAACTTTATCTTACATTAGTACGTCATCTTAATCCAAATCCAAAAGAAAATGAATATAATGTACATTCAGATTTGAAATATACTGATGATCATTTAAAACTTACCGTGGTTTGTAATTTAATATTTATTTGTATACATTTACATATTTTTTTAAAGATTTAAATTATTTTTTTAGGAGTTTTTATGGCACCCTGTTGTTAATCAAAGTATGATAGATGTATGTGAATCTTGGCTAAAGGTTCCATCAGATCAAAGACCGAGTTTGGTAATTATGGGAAGTGCAACATGGTCTATAAAATCGTCGAATGGTAGTTTAGAAGCTCTAAAGAGTTATCGTGAAGGACTTGGAGGTTTAATTCATCCAATTAATCACTTGCATTCGAAAACCAAGGTGCTTTTCATGCTTCAAGATCCTGTCCTTCCGGATAGGATGAAAAAGGAGCGACAACTTATCACTAATGAACAGATTGATCTTTATAATAAAGTTGCAATGGATGTATTGTATGATAATATTTTGAAAATTAAATTTCAATGTTTTTAATTTTTTTTTCTTTTATTAGAAGGGATAGTTCAGTACATATATGGAGTTCGTCTCGTTTAGTATCTCAAGGATATAATTTGGATAGTGAAGATGGGTTACATAGTGGGAAAATTGCTCTTAATTCAGTTAGTATTTATTAAATAAGTTTATTGATTAATTTTAATCGATTTTTTGTTTTTTTTTGATTTTTTTCTTGTAATTTTTAAAGGATACTCAAATTTTGTTGAATTTGTATTGCAATGATCCTATGAATTATAATGACGGAACTTGTTGTAGCCGTGCTGAACCAATTACGACGCTTCAAATTATTTCGCTCTCTTCGTTGGGAATATTGTAGGGGATTTAATTTTAAAATTTTTATAGTGTATTTTTAATTTTAATGAATATTTCTAGTGTTTTAATAGCGATTTTAATGATACTTCATAAACGAAAACGGAAAAAAAGTCCTAGAAGATCTCAAATGAGTGCGTAGAAAAGTTACATCCTTCGACTGAAAAAAATAGAAATAGTTTAGATTTTGTTATTTATTTTCTTAGTGAATAATTGTGTTACAAATAGTTCTGCTGAAACGAAATCGTGGTATGAATTGATAACATCTTTGGCGAGATTGGGAGTTATAATGGGATATTTTTTCTTATGTGACAGGTGGGTTGAAACATGATTTGTAAATCGATAAAATCGATAAAATGGACGTTGTTTATTTTCTAGAACAAATTTTTTTATGAAGGAAAATAAGTATTACACGCATTTAAATTTTTTTTTGCCGTTTGCATACGTTTTTGCACTTGGATTGTTTTTTACTGAGGAAACTCAACAAGTAGGAATTTTTTCTAGAAAAAATAATGAAAATTTTCCTTATTTTTCATTAATTTTTTTATTTAGACAAAAGTACTTCATCGAGACCAAACAAATGAATGGAAAGGTTGGATGCAGTTAGTTATTTTAATATATCACATGACTGGTGCTAGTCAAGTAAACAGAAAATTTTAATTTGTATATTTTTAAATAAATAATTAATGATTTTTTTAGGTTCTTCCAATTTATATGAATATTCGAGTTTTAGTGTCAGCTTACTTATTTTTAAGTGGTTATGGCCATTTTTCATATTTTTGGCACAAAAGCGATACGAGTGTATTACGTCTTTTTCAAGTATGTATTGGAATTTTTCTTTTAATTTCGTATTAATTTGATACGAATTTTTATTTCTAGGTATTGTTTCGTGTAAATTTGCTTGTTGTAGTTCTCTGTTTGTGCATGAATCGTCCTTATCAATTTTATTATTTTGTTCCTTTAATTTCCTTCTGGTTTTTGGTTATTTACACAACCATGGCATTCATTCCTAGAGTAACTAGTTCTTCTGCTGAAGGTAATAAATATTCAAGTGTTATAAATTTTTAAAACTAATATTTTTTCTTACAGCAAACCCATTACAAAACTTATACGTCGTTTTGAAATTCGTCGTTTTATTCAGCATTGTGACTATTTTATTTATATCAGAAGTAAATAAAAAATTCAAATTTAATATTGAGAATGAATTTAAAAAAATAAAAACATTTTCTTAGGTTTTTTTTGAGAAGATTTTTGTAACTCGACCGTGGAAGGCATTTTTTGTAACGGAAGACGATTCTATTCGAGAATGGTGGTTTCGTTGGAAAATCGATCGATATGTTAGTAATCTCATAGCAATTTATATTTTATGTTGTTTACTATACTTATTAAAATATTTATTTGACAGAGCACAGCTTCTGGGATGTTGTTTGCATTCGCTTATCATTTACTTAAGCAATATCGAATTTTAGAAGACAGTAATCATAGCAATTTATTTTCACGAAATTTAGCTCTTATGGCTACATTTTTATCACTAGTAGGAGTTCTTGTAAGTTAATAAAATACTATTAACCACGAGTGTAATAATAATCATTATTAATTTATTATTAATATCGCTCCAGGGTTATTCTGTGTTTGCCAAACTCTGTCGTAACAAAGCCGAGTGCAATGAAGTACATCCTTACGTTTCTTTTGTTCCTGTAAGATATTATATACATTTTGTTAACAGGCTTTTAAGTTAATATTTTAAACTTTCAGATAGTATCGTATATAATACTAAGAAATATTAGCGGGTTATTACGTACGCGGTACAGTACATTTTTTGCGTGGTTTGGGAAGATCTCTTTAGAAGTAATAAATTTATAATTTTTTAATATTATTTGTATTAAATAACAAAAGTTAATGTTTGGTTTTATTTAAATTTCAGTTATTCATATGTCAATATCACATTTGGTTGGCTGCAGACACACACGGCATGTTAGTTTTAGTACCAAGTTATCCTGTTTTGAACATCATGGTAACATCATTTATATTCATATGTGCTGCGCACGATATTCATGAAGTTACCTTAAAATTGGTCAAATACGCTACACCATCCGACTGGCGGTATCTGGTACGAAATATGACAATTTTTTTTCTTATTCTCATTCCAATTGGTATTCACGATGGAATGTTCTGAGTGTGATTCATTCAATTTAGAAAAAAAATTCAAAATTTGTGCCTTTACAATTTATTGAATTTCGATTTTTGTTTTTATTTCTTCTTTAAGTTGTTTTTTTTTTTTGGAAGAAAAAATAATATTTGTTTTTAGTTTATGTTTTTTATTGCATAGCAGTTTTTTATACATTTTTTTCACTTTTGATTACATTCAAAGGTAAAAATTATTTTTCTTTCAAGAATTATAATTCCTAGTCAAAGATGTGTACAATAAATTTGTATTAAACTTGATTTTTAGTATATTTTTTGTATATAAATGAATAAATTAATAAGCAGTGGACAGTTTTAAAGAGTGAAAAGTGTTGAAAGCTCTACTTTATTTACTAATAAACTATTTAATCTCTACACTTCACATTTGCATTAACTCATAAATCGTTAATATGAGCTATACAAATATGAATAACAGAACACACATACAGCCTTTTATTTACATAAATCTATCAGAAACTTAACTGCTTTAATTTTATTTTAACAAACAAAAGTCTGCAATAATAAAAGCCTTGCAGAATGGAAATTTAAATTTTTACATTTTCTCTAATTCTTCGCTACGTGCTTACATTACAAGATGGAAACAAAGAAAGTAGCAGTAATAATAAAAATTAAAGTTGCTCTCACGATGTTCCCATCACTCTTATTACATCCATTAGATTTACAACACGACATGCATTCGTATTCCTCTTGCGAACTATCACAACGATCCAGCAATTCGAGGCCCTTTCGGTCTAAGCTGCACGGGCCTAATCCACACTTTTTTTGAATATGATATCCATCTTTAACTGAATTAATTCTTACATTATTAAAACACAGCAGTAAATATTTAACATAATAGTGAGTTTATGCAAAAAGAATTCAAAAAAATAAAGTTAATTTATAATTTTAAGCTTTAAAATGAATAACACTGTAATGACTGTTGTTTTTATTGATTTCAACAACATAATTTTAAATAAACCCACAAGTAAATAATGCTTAGGGAATTGTGTAAGTGTACATAACTACATTTGCGCAACTATTTTCCCACAGGTATCTTATGTTGTGTTCCCTGTAAGGAGATTGGGTAATGTAATGGAAAAAGGTCTTGCTAAAACTCACTATTAGGAAATTTCTAATATGTAATATCATTTACCAGTATTTTTTACAATAGTTATACAGACATCATAAGCTTGGTCGTTCGGGCATGGCTTCAGTTCGTCTTCAGTACATAGATAATTCGCTTCTACAAGACATTGGTAACACGACAGATTATTCCTCACCAATGCTGAACCTAAAATCCAATAAAAAGTTTCATCTTTAATAAATCTTGACAAGAAAATAAGACTAGTAATATATTTTCCATTTTTTCTGTTATTGTACAATACCAATTTATTGTAACGACTAAAAGATGTGGATGGAAAAAAAATCAATCGCACCAATCTTGACATTTTTTCAATATCTTTTCTAAATTATTGTACCTTACACGTTGTGGTTGCTATGGTAACTGCATCATGAAGCCCTCTGTATAATAAAGTCATCGTATCGCGCGCAAATCCACTCGGGAATGCAGATAATCTCGCTTTATGGACTTCACCATAAAACGTTTGCGGTGGTTGCTATGGAAATAACACTTAGCAATACACCTGCCGACTTCGTTTAAAGTTTAAACGTCATTTCTATTCAACCTTTTCAAAACGATCACTGTACTTGTGAATAGCTATTTTCTAACGCTTCTCTTTTACAAAACTCTTCTATGGATGTTATTTAAAGATCGTTACATTTTTTAAGAAAATAAAAACTTGAATAAGAATGTGCATTTCACTTTATATTTCTTTAATAGAAAGTTTTATGAAGTGCGTTTTTCTTTTACTTTATCTTTGAACGAAACTCCCTAAGCAGATTTAAGGAAGTGTTTATTTAGTTTTGATGCTAGGCCCTACTTTCTTAATTAAATAAAGTGCTTTTATAGAAAACATTTTATTTTTAAAGCTTTAATTAATTTAAACTTATTTTTTTGTTTAATTATAATAATAATAGAATAATAAACACTTATATTGCTTCAATTTTAATTAATTTTTAATTTATAATTAATAACTAAATAATACAATCATGTTTTACACCCTAAAATGATATAAAAATTATTTTAATTTTATAATACACTATAAAAAATAAAAATATGTTAAATATATAATCGAATTATTTAACTTTAATTTTTAATTGATCCTAATGATCATCACACACAATAAAGTTTGAAAAAAATATAAAATTCCAACAAATTGTCAAATCAATACAACTTCTTATACAATAAACAAGAAACCATAAATCAAATGGGAACAAAGCAATTTAAGAAGTGGTTGTAAACAAACAACTTACCCGAAATGAAAAATCCAATTTCAAACATCACCAACACGAGCAATGCAACTCCTTTCATCTCAACAAGCTCACACAACTAAACATACGATGATTTGTATGTAACAATCTGCAGATTCTGCTTCGTATGACCCTGTTTGAGACTCCAGGTGACCATCTGGGCCCACCCCCTACCCATTTCAAACTGCTTTCTCACCAATGAACAGATGCAACACCGTGAGCATACACCATCCATGGAGCATGCGCATTACTTCTCCCGGGAAAATTCTCTCGTTTAATGTTTCTCGCAAACTAAATTGATTTTTTTTTTAATGTTTTAAAACATTTTTCATTAATTTTTTTTTCTTTTAAAATGAAAATTGTGATACTTTGAAAATATGAAACTTTTTTTTATTTATTATTATTAAACTTTAAAATGAAAGAAGTAAATGATACATAGTTTCTCTTTAAAACAATATTAAAGGGATTTGTGTTGTGTCATTTATGTCTCCCACAGGACCCCCGCATCATCTTTGACGCTAAACCATAGCAACGGTTGCTAAGTAACAACGAGAGTAGCGGGATTCTTAATCGATCAGTCACTTCTTAGCTCTATTTCCTGTTCTTATAAACGAGAAAAAAATCTAGGTAATAAAGTTTGATTCTAATGTAATGAGTGTAAATAAAGTCATTAATTTGATTTTTTTAAATTCAAAATTGCGTTTATTTTTAGATTTATATTCTTTTAAAATGACAGAAGAAAATAAAATGATGTTAATCGTATAATATATCATTAGTATCAGTATAAATAAAATTATTTTTGTTCTTTGGCCATTTATTTGATCTTATTCTCGGTGTTGTGTCGGTTATTGTTCGAATTGCTTTTGCCTGTTCTGCCATTTGGATTTTTAAATTCCGGCTTTCTTCGGTTATTGTCGAAAGCGCTGCCTGTTGAGAACGGAGCGAATCTTGCAAAATATCCAATTGTTTCTGCTGCCAGTTTATTAAATTGACAGCTGTTCCTCCAAGAATAACAGCGATAATAGCCAGCAGTAGTGGAAATTTATCCACTTTATAAAAACCCTATTTCATTTTTTGTCAAAAGAAAATAAAATAAAAAATAAATTCCATTAAAAAATAAACATTGATATCAAATTCCTTAATTCACGAATCATGTAAATAAGCCTAACTGTGCTAAAAATATAATCCTTTTCTATTTAATGTATTTATAAAAACAATAAATGCATTTAAAGTCAGAACAAAAACAGCAAAAAAATCCTTTTAAATGCTTTTATCATGATTTATTATGTAAAGCTAATTACTCAAATAATGAATTTAATATCAAACATTTTTTATATATAATAAACATTTACCTTGTGTAGCACCTCCATATTAATGTGATCAACACTTTAGTCGGAAAATTATGTTTATACCAGATAACAGAGATTTTCTGATATAAAATTGATTAGATTTCTATAACATTTTGTAGAAAACAAAGTCTATTTATTTTAATTAATTCTTATCACGATTCACTACAGCAAATGATACTTTTTGTAAAAATAGAAACATTCGACAAATATTCTGTACAAGTGGACGGAATTCATCCAATGGAATGAATGATGTAAAAAACAGTATATAAAATAGCAAAATAAAATTATACATTTATAAAAACTTGTACCAATAAAATAATGCTGTGCTTATAGTTAAAATAAGTAATTTCACTTCAGTTGTTGCAGTGCTGGCTCCAAGCTAAAATAAAATTTAAAAAAAAAATTAGAAATCATATTTACATTTATCATTCACTTATTATTAATCATTTACAGTTATGTAGTAATTGCATCGATCTCCTTGACAACATTCAGCGCATTCCCAATCATTGTACCAAATCCTATCGCAAACTGTTACTCGATCACGAATTGCTCGAACACACATGTCTTTAGTTGCGCATTGTTTACTAATGTAATACATTTTCGGTGCACCTTGCTGCCAATACGGTAAACCTAAAATTTAAAAAAATATATAAAAATTATAAAAATAAGTAAAAATAAACCAGTTAATACTAGTTTTTGCTTCAATGACTCAATGACAAGTGAAGAAATAGAGAAATTTAAAAAAATACTTACTGCCCCATTTTACTGTGGATAAACACCAGTCTTGAAATTGATCACATGTTTTGACTGTTTTTACACATTTATCGTAATTTCCATCTTGATTGTGACAAACATAACATTCCAAAGCTGAACCTGTAACGACCACACCCTTAGTTCAATCATCAGTTCAAAACATTAAAAACACTGAAAAATATTATTTAAAATTAGGGTAAAGATAATTTATTATGTTACGCTAATAAATAATATATGTTGCAGTTATCTTAAATGTATAAACAACTTTAGAACTTTTTGTGCTCACGAAGTTCAGTGTGAAGCACTTTTAGGTTAGTTTAATTTTATATTGAATTGATACGTGAAATTAATTAAAATTAATCTTTTGTTATTTAATTAAAAATGACTTCACTTACCAGGTAAGATAAAAAGCGATAATATAATGATAAAAAAGGTTATCTTATTTATTGATAACCCCGTGAAGAGTTCCCGTAACGACGCCATCTTTATTTTTAAAACAGATAGGCGTATACGCAACCGGTTATACCTTAAAAACAAAGTCAAACAGACCGGTTTCAGATGTTCATCCCGGAGTAATAAATATCGCACACAAACAAATAATTTATTCATTTATTTTGTGTATAAATAAAACTAAATATACTATCAATTTTATTATATTGATAGATAAAAATGTAACTAATGCCTGTACATCTGATTATGCTGATATACCTCAATGACGTCATTCCCCACGCGACATCCATTCGCCATTTTGCAGGCTGGGAAAGGAAGTCGTCGTCCAAGTCCAAATCTATTGAATCTGATTGAAAGTGCATTAGCAACTCCGTTGCTTATTACGGTTTCAAAAGGGCAAATACTTCGTGCTTGTATGTCCATCCAGAATCTTAACACATTCGGTAAGTTTCTATGAATGAAGGGGAAGTGAAAAGATATTACTAAAGACGAGAACAATTCAGGGGAATTGCTTAACAAAATGGGTGCCTTATTAACATCGCTCGAATTTGCAACATTATTTAAATAATTAATATCGCTATAATGATGTAACTAATCAGAGTGGATTTTTATACGAATTAGTTTAAATTTCTATTTTTCTAACCGTCGTGTCCTTGTGGCGGTCAAATTAATATAATAACCGCCATTAATACGTAATATAAAAATTGAAAAATTATGAAAACTGATTAATATCATTATATATTCATCTATTGTGTTTTTGTACAGTTTGAGAATGATAATATATTAAATATTATCATTCTTAAGTTTCTGTATTTTTTAAAAAATAAAGTTTTTCTAGATTAAGCTTAATTTTTTTAAATAATTAGTTTTTAACGGTTTTTAACAGATAAAGAAAACTATTTGTACTTTTATAGTTTATATATAAATATAAATTTAAACTTGAAAATTGAAAATTAAACTGCGATGCTAACTATTGATTACATAACACGGTTAACTAATCATGAAGTTGACCTTAAATGACCCGATTGCTTTTATTACCTGTAAACTCACCGCCATTTCCAAGTTGTAACCTGGGGTTAGGTGGGAAGAAAGTGCGATTTGAATTTTTCTATTCATTTTTAAAATATATATTTTTTAATATAAAATTTTGTTTTATTTTAGACCCCTTTGCTGATGCAATCAAGGGTGATGACGAGGGTGCTCAGGAGGGACTCATTCATATAAGAATTCAACAGAGAAACGGACGAAAAACATTAACTACAGTCCAAGGCATCTCCAATGATTACGACAAGAAGAAAATTGTGAAAGCGTGCAAAAAGGTTGAAGTTTAGAAATGGAATAAATGACATTTGATTATGTTGATTCCGTATGAGATTGTAGATTTGGGATTTATCGATTTTTGGCAGGGTCATGAATGATAGTATTGGTTTGGTGGAAAGTGATAGAACAATCGATTTAAATGGAAAACGGAAATTTGATTGTCTGATTTGAATTTGTATAGTTCAATTGATTGTGAGCTTGTCAATAGGAAAAGTCGACATAAATTTAATGTTGGATTTATGGATTTTGCTTGATTAATGTTTTAAAATAAATTTTATGATTTTTTTTAAAGTTTGGTTTAGTTTTTGTTTATTTTTAGTCATTGAATTTATTTTAACAATTATCTACTTGATTAATTAAGCTTGTTAATTAAAAATAATTTGTTTTTTGCAATAATCTCGGTCTTCGGTATTTGCTCTCGGTGACTCTTCATCTTTATGATGTCTCGAAAAATTGTCACTAGGACTAAACTTGTAAATCGTTCACAAATTATATTTTTTGGTTTTGTCAACTTAAAAGCAAAAATTAAATGCGAAACATCGCTCGTATGATATTGAAAATGAAATTTATTATTGTTATTGGAAATGGAAACAATGTAATAAATGATTTGTTTATTTATTTATTATTTGAAAAAAATATTTATAATAAATTTTGTGTTTGTAGGAATTCGCATGCAATGGTACTGTAGTCCAGCACCCAGAATACGGGGAAGTTTTACAATTACAAGGCGATCAGCGAGAAAATATCTGCCAATTTCTCACTAAGGTGGGCATCGCTAAACCTGAACAGCTCAAGGTGCACGGCTTTTAGGCCACAAGGTGCCAATGTGAAGACGATCCTTTAAAAAGAAAAAAAGAAGAAAAAATAATAAAGAAAAAGTGTTTAGTACAATACTATATTGAAATAATCCTGAATTTAAGAGAAAACTTTCTTTCCCAACTTGCCTTTTAAAATCTCAGTAGAGAGAATTTTGAGTATATTTCGTCTCTCCTTTCAATGCACCCCTTTGTTTTGGGCGTTTTCATTAAATTCAATTCAATTGATTAATCATTTTTTTAAAAGTACGTTTAATTTTTTTTATTGTTTAGTCACTTGAAGATTGGTTTGTAGGGTTCTTATGAAATGCACTTTCATTGCCTGTAGAATTAAATACAAATTAACAAAACTATTGTTTTCAAATAGATTGTAAGATAAATTTTGAAATTGAAAGGAAAAATAATATTAATAATAAAAATACATCCATTTGAATAAATTTTTTGATGTTTTGTTGGCGATAACAATAGTTAAATTTTAGCTTTATTCTTTTGTATTTTTTAAACTTGTTTTCTTTTTCATTTCTGGGGAATGTTAATAGAAATTAAGCTACTAAGGTAGTAATGTATCTCGATGCTATTGATATTTTTCATCAAACTCGACGAATCTAATTACGTAAATGGATCAGTTTCCTTAAAGTAATAATTGTTTTTGTTTTTTCCTTTTATTTTGCTTGTTTAATTTTTTATTGTGTACAGCAGCCATTAACATTTTTTATTTTTTTCTTAAAATCGAGATTGAAAAAATTTTTCTTCCTTTCCCCGTGTCTTTAAAAGAATGAAAAGTTTCAATAAAAAATACGCAAAAATTGTTTTTATATGGTGATGTTTCTTTTTTTTTAAAGAATACAAACACTAGAATTTTATTATTAAGAATAAATGAAATAAATGTGAAAAATTTATAATTATACAATATATATAAAATTAAATATTAAACATTGATTAATTGTTCAAATATTTCGAAGGTATAAATAAAGGACTTAATTCCCATTTGGCAAAAAATGAGTGGAATCCAGCTTAGTTGTGAATTCGTAACTGAACTGGAATTGGAAATTTGCCGGAATTCAGCAAGTGGGAGTTAAGCTTTTAATGCAAATATTTAACAGTTCATTTTATTCAACCTTACCAAAGTTTAAAATTGAAAAATTCACTAAATTTGAACAGGAAATGTCTATTTTTAAGCTTTTTTTCTCTTTATTGCTTCAGTGAATACAATTCCAGGGCATTATAACAAAAATTCTCATATTAAACAGGTATTATAT
Source organism: Geophilus carpophagus (assembly GCA_034687075.1). Lineage (NCBI taxonomy): Eukaryota > Metazoa > Arthropoda > Chilopoda > Geophilomorpha > Geophilidae > Geophilus > Geophilus carpophagus. The sequence goes on along the minus strand of JAQFZN010000040.1, from coordinate 3,965 downwards.
TCGCAAATATTTCTATAAACTATTCAGTAATTGAAAACTTGTGCTTCATTTTAAATAGGAACTTTCAATATTTTCCAAAAAACTATTTTCGTAGTTAGGATTATTTAAATAAATGTAACTGCAATGATATGGACGATTACGACAATTACAGATTAAAAAACAAAAAACAAAAAAAATTCTCAAACCTCCCTGATGAATGAAATGGTTCATTTAAACATTTAAAGCGTCTATTTAAACAAGTTATTGTATTTTTTATACATATATTTTAACATAAATAATTTAAAAAAATATAAGACCGGTTTTGAAAATGTGAAATATCAACTGCAATGAATAACGAAGCTTATATTTACAAAACAAATCAAAAGAAAACAAAAACAAAAGAAAATAATCAACATCTTAACATATCGATCTTTTACGTCGATTACGTTTCCTTTGTAATCGATACCGAGAATCGAACCGGCGTAGTTTTTTAATTCTTCGCTTGACGGCGCGACAAATGCGAATCACCATGTCGAATGCATCGTCGGCGTCGTACTGCGTGAGCAATTCGCGGGAAATGAAATTTGCCAACGCTTGATGAGTTCGGTTCCGGCAACCGCACTCAACATGCTGTTCAAAAGTAAAAGTTTCATTCACGTAGGCATACTGGTGATGTCCGACCGGTTCTTCCACGGGAATCGAGATAGAGACATTTTCTGTGCTTGTCGGAACACATTGTTCGAGAAATGATTGACAACAGCCCAATGTCGATGGGCAACGTAAAAGGCGGACGTGTCGCACTAGATAATGCTTTCCTGTTTCCAATGGGGTAAGTTTACCCAATGGTAACATCTACAAAGAAAAGAGTTGAATAAATAAGCAAATAAATAAAAAAATAAACAAATTGATAATAAAATGTTTCTTTTTCTTTTAGGGTTTGTTGTTTTACAAACTGCACATCTGTACATTGTAACTAACGGGTGGATAAACACATGCTTAGAGTTTATAAACAGGCAAATGAACTCTAGGTAAACGAGCATCACGTGATTAATGATGGCGGCGGCGGTTTTGAAGTGAATAAGTGAGAGGTTTTTAAAATACTCATTTTTATAGGTTTAAATTATATTTGTGACGTAAATTGTGAATTATATGGTTATTTTATTAATTTGCGTAAAGGTTTGCATGGAATTAGATTTGAAAATGTGATTTAAAAAATATAGAAAAATGTAATTTTGAGTTTAATATCATATTACGTGCTTCTAATTTGATTTGATAACCAATTTTTCCTCTCTTGATATAGAAATCACATTAAAAACACGATGAAAATCATAAAATTGGTTCAATTTTATTACTAGCAATAATAGCAATATTGCAAATGCTATAATAAAAGCACATAATAAACGATATAAAACGCTTGAATAAGCAACACATTTCATGCAATTTATCAAAAAAGAAATATAAAAAAAAAACAGGAAGAAAAACCATTTAAAAACAAATTACACATAATAAAAATCGAAAAAATCATCACTTACATCCTTTAAAAAAATCGAAAAAATCATCACTTACATCCTTTAAAAAAATCGAAAAAAAAATCAAAAAACAAAAACTACTTACACCAAGATGGGTTACCTTGTAAACAGGACTCGAACAACACTCCTCCTTCGATCCACACGAAATATTATCATTCTCAACTCTTTTCTTCTTAATATTCTGCTTTCTAGAAGCCGATTTCAAACCATGCAGTCCACCAAGGGGCATAGATGAAGCAGACGACAAAACACCAACATGTGTTGAAGATTGTCCCTCAGATGGCGCCCTTGGACTGAGCAGAAGTACGGCCAAACTAAACAGAAGGGCGATCGTACGGATCACCATATCCAAAACGATGCCACTCAAGAAGCATCACTTACAAAAATGGCCAGAAAACTACGGTAAACTGCAGCTGTTATCGCGTACAGGCAGATGGCAGTTTGATTGAGCAACAAAATTGAGTGTTAACTCTCGTGTGTTGCCTCTGAGCTTTGTTAATCCACTCGAAACGTGTCGCGGGTCTTTATATCCTCACAACTTGGCAGCGAGTTGGCGCCACAGCTGAGTCAGAGGATCACTACTAAACTGATGAGTGGATGCGAGTAGTAGTTGTCTTTTTTTCCCTCCTTTCTCTTCTCGTTTTATTATTTAGCGCCAAATTCAGAGAATCGAAGTAAAATTAATTGCTTTACTTCCCCGATTTGATCGATATTTCACCCTAGAAACCACTTGATGAGTTAAAGGTTAGTTAATAATGTCTTTAGTATAAGTTAATAACGGTTTAATTTTCCGAATTTGTTTTAAAAACGATTAATTTCAAATAAATAAAAATAATGGCGGAATTGTAACAGCGCACTCTAGTGGTTGTTTTTTTCTCTTTTTTTCTCTAGGTCGTAAAATGATTTGTAGAAGCTGTTTTATGATTTCATTTTGCGTGGAATGGAATAATTTAATGTGAAGTAATTGGAATAAGACTTAATGGACTCACTTTACTTACAACCCCCACCCAACCCGAAAAGCTTCTCCTTTTTTATGTGTTGGATTTACTGCGGGAATAAAGGCATTAATGAGTCACAGCTTAACTTTATGTGGTGCGTTGATTTGGATTTTACTTTCCCCCCACTCGTAATTATTCCCCAGGTAATAATGTTGTACAGGTGACATCAGTGTTGACTCCATGTTTGAGTCAGAGTTTGGAGAAACCACATGATTGTTGCAAACTTTGTTCAATCCTTTGGTTACTTGCAATTAGAGAAGGAGATTGGCTTTTTTTCCACTTTTTCTTCTCTGCTTTTGGTACAGGGTGTGCGAGGGTGAGGTCATTGGTCTACGACTTGCAGGGACATCCGGTTGGAGAGATTATTTCTCAACTTGTGCACCAGTTTGTCGTGGGTATATAAAAATTTTCTTGGCAAACAGCGGCTTATATAACTGATTAGATGGAATTTTCTGTGGGTTGGATTCTAAAATAGAACAAAAAGATGAATTTAATAAAAAATATATTTTTTTTTAAAATAAAAATGTAAAATTTGAAATTTGAAATTTTCTTCAAAAATAAGCTTTTATTTTATTTTGGGGAGAATTTGTAATATATTGTAACTTTGAATAATAAAAATAAAATTACTTCCAAAAATTGGTTGATCGCTATTTTTGGTTATATGCAGTGTTTTTTTTGAATAAGAAATTGGTGTGGGTACTCAGTTGAGGTCATTAATTTTTTGGGGTACCATGACAGTATAGCTCGGCAAAATGGTCTGGACTAAAAAAAAATGACGACGATATTTGATTCTTTTTTCGGCTTGGAAAGAGGTTCTGGTACGCCGTATCAGTGTGTATTGCCACAAAAAAGCCCTGGTGATATGTAATATGACCATATGTCCCGTTTTTAGATAGCCTATCCTGTTGTCCCCAAACACACCTTCGGGACACTGAAATGTCCTGTTTTCAGAAAAGGAGCAACCCAAGACAACAATTAAAAAAAAAGCATGATAAATCAAAAAATCTGACGCAGTTCTTAAAGCAATGTTAATTACCAAAGTAAATTTTAAGAAATCCTGCTAAGAATTCCATTCTTATTTAAAATCAACACCAAATATACTTAAGCAAATTTGTTCTTCAGAAAAATATAAGACCATATAAATTATTTCATTTCACATGTTCATTCCCGTTCTTTTCATTAATAAATAAAAACTATGAAGAAATATTCATCGTATTGAAAATATATACTAGTACCTAAAAATTAGATGTCCCATTTTGAGAGAAAAAATAAATGATCATGTTAGTTATAGGTAAATTAATGAGTCATTGGGTTTACCCAAAGGTGAGCAATTAAATGGGTAATTGGTGTCTTAATGATAATTTATGTTAGATGTTTTAATAATGGTGATTGTAATGGAAAATTGGGATATGTGTAATATTTTTATGGCTTTTAGTTTAATGGTGAGTTTGTTGTTGTG
>JAQFZN010000039.1:0-79324 GCA_034687075.1 Geophilus carpophagus | reverse complement strand
TATCAAAAATGGTCTCACTATTTTTTTCGTGATCAGATAAATTTTTTGTTAGCAAAAAATGCTCTGAGAGCTGAAATTCATCAAAGGCTTTCATCGTAGTATAAAGTAGAAAGAGTGTTTTGCCCTTTTGAACTATCAGCTCTTTAGTACACATAAAAATGTCTTATTGAGCAGTTGATTTGTCACGTTCAAGTAACGTCTGCGACATGTCTCTCATCAGAAAATATTTTTTCTGTTTATGTATAAAAAAGCTTATGGAGCAGTGAACTAAATGTGTTAAAATCATAAAGATTACATAAAAAGGGTGTTCGTAAAAGGTCTCAATTGCTGTTATTACAATTTTTACAAAAACATGGTGAGTAATTTTTTTACTCGCCCTAATAAGACATTACATCCCGCAACTAATATCTGCTAAAATACTGTATTTTTTTAATTATTTTTCTCAAAGATCTAACCTCTTTACTAGCATCGTCTACATTCTGAGATTCGTGGGGAAGATTATCTCCCGTTGAACCAGGTGTTGTTACTAGCTGAAATCTCGAATACGTTGTTTCACCAGATTCTTTCTTCTTTTTATTTACTGTTGGTGTGGCAACTTTTTATATAAAACCAATAAACTCACTCTGCACTACTTTCACACTAATTAGTTTCATGTTTACCTCTAGTGCTCACATCATTCGATTCGCCATTGCCAATACTCTCAGATTCAGCGGACCCTGTCTGACTGCTATGATTCTGTTCCTAGAATAAAATAAAATAAAAATCGATTTTAATAAAAACATGTGTATTCCATTTTCTACACTACACCTAAGCAATTTAAAACGTTTAACTCACTAAGTTACACGATAACTTGACCAACTTGTGGCATTTCTTGTGCACAAGCAATTTGCACGTGATGCATTTGAAACCCTGTCGACCAAGACCCCAAATGCGATCGGAACAAAAGGCACAAAAAGCTCTCTAAAAGCAGTTATATTCAGCAAATTTAATGCAAACATAAGATAAAGAAATAATAAATTAATTTTCAATACATACTCGATTGAAACGTTTTGCCTGGAATATATGTCCATTTACTTTATACAATTTCCTCCATCGTCGAGCTCCACGTCGATATATGCTTCCTGAAATGCAAATGGAAGTACAACCTTGAGTGAATCTGACAATGACTTAAGAATAAAAAATAAAAAAAATAAAAAAATAAATAAATTTTATCACGCGAATATAAAATTAAGTAATGAAACGTTACTTCTAAAATTTCTTAATTAGCACCCTCATGTGCTTAATCCAATTACAGTAATAAATTAAAATTTCTCATTAAAACAATTAGCAATATTTATGCTCAAATTATTGTGTGAGTTGAATCCATTATTTAATTTTACCAATGTCAATATATTGAGTTGTATTGATTTCTATTATTTTATTCATTTTAGCAATCAATTGTTGAATAGGAAAACCCGATGTAAAAACCACTCATATCGATTCACTTCTATTAAGCAGCTGTTCGATTTCACATACCTTTTTCCTATTGGGACTTTTGTAGATTATTATACTTACAAAATTGACAAATATAATCGATTTTTTTTTAGAAAAAATTTATTTAGTTAATAGATAGAAAATAATAACTTACGATCCTCGCCAGCACACGGCATGCCTGGCACTGACGGCACACTGGGAAACACTGCAACAGACCAAATCTATCAATGGCATCGTTTCCATGGAAACTAATTCTGCGGATGATGCTACGCGCCACACCTTCTGCTTTAACAGTTACTAAACTTGACCTTTTGCTTCTATCGTTTCTAGCTATAATTTTTCATTTAATTTGCAATAAAATTACGAAATAAATTCTTAAATTGAAAATTTTTACAAGAAAAACAGAAAAAAACCGCACAATCAAGCGAAAACTGTTGACAAAAAGAATGAAATCAAATTTTGGAAATTGGCCAATTTTTCAATACATTAAGTATATTACAATTTCAATTAATTGTACATCAAATACAACCTTGGAATTAGATACACCAATAAAATACTAAAATATAATGCTTAGTATTATTTTAATTTAAAAAATTTAATCATGTAACTAGTAATATGGAAAAAATATACATAAAAATCCTAAAAGTAGGTCAAGTTTAATTACTCAATAAAAAATTTATTGACTATGAGATTAGACTTTGAGTTTCAAGTGGACTCAAATCATTACCGAGCATACTATATTTTCATACAATTTAAATTGGTATCCAAATACATGCCAACAGATAAATAATTTAAATTTTAAATTTAAAAAAATAAATCATTCTAACCTAACTTACAATGCATGTAGATAAGTCCAATTTGAGCAAAAAAACTTTTAACTTCCATACTTTTGTCATTAAAAGACTTAGAAGATAAAGCTTCACTATTTCGTATACAACATACTGTTGACACAGTATTAACCTCCTTTTTCGGCTTCAATGAAGAAACCATTTTTTTCTCAACGATTATTCAAGATACAATAATATTCGAGCATGCGCTCTTCTTATCAATAACAAACACGTGCCAAATTACCACAGCAACAAAGTAATGAGAATGTGCTGCCAGATAATGCATTTAAACCTAACTGAATTACCATCAAATTTCTAAAATATCAAATTTTTATTATTTCTTACCATGAATTGTTAATTCGGAATCTTTATTCAATTCATATAAACGTATTGCTTCATCTAATTCTCGTTGAGAAGAAATCGTACACGGATCACCTTTTAATTAGAATTTAAAAAAAAATTAAATTAAAAAGCATGAAAAAGTATTAATTGAAATTACCTTCTTCATCCACCCATTTCATAGTAAATTCCTGCTCGCCATCGAATTTGCATATTTCCCTCATTTCTTTACACAAAGCTTCCAAAGTGATGTTCGAGTCAATGTACGTAACCATGACCTCTCTGAAAATAATCAAGTTGGTGTTTATGTAAATACAATGGTTAAAGAAACTCGAGATGTTAAAGGAATACACTTACCCATTGAAAGCCGTTTTTACTCGAATTTCAGGAATGTCGTTTTCATTTGCAAGTTGGGTCGGCATTTTTGGTCTGATTTTAGGTTTAATTCGTCGTCTATAAAATCTAACTACAAATACAACAAGTCTCCAAAGGCAATCCAACTTAACGGTATTTTGTACAGAATAAATTATAGAAAGAATAGTCGATAAAAGCCACTAGCGAATAACATAATAAAAATTGAAAATAATATAACAAAACAAAACTTACTTAAAAAATGAAATCTTGTAGAAACTAAACGCGAATAATAACAGAAAAAATATAAGTTAAATTAAAGTATAAATTGTTGCAAAGCCATTTTCTGATAAGAGCAGCAACACTAAGCGAAGTTTATCGGCGAGTATCAGCAAGCTGCCATTTTAATTCACCATCATGACACAAAATCCGCCCTCTAGAATTAAAATGATTCACTTCCTGTGACGTCATATACATTGTGTCCACGCCACAAGTAAACAGACCAACCCGCTTCAGGCTGAGAGCAGACGAAATGTCTGAGATGATTATAATTAAAATGATAAACCGATTATTACATTATTATATTCAAATTTTTATCAAAAATCTGACATTAATACAAAAATAACTCATATATTATATTTTTTATCCAGGAAACTAATTAAAGTTTAAAAACATTTATAAATAACAAATTTTAACTGCTTTTGAAGATAAGAAAGATGACAAAATATCTTTGTTTACATTTGATAAAATCAAAAATATAATGAATTTGATACATGTCCGTTTTTTGATAATAACCATAACAACCAAAGAAACTTCAAAATTATATTGTAAGATGTCGCCACGGTCTCAGTGTTTATGCAATGGCCGCTGAAAACGGTCATAAAAATTCAGTTATAGAAGAAAATATCGGACGTTTACCACCGAGTGGAGAAATAATCGTTGTTCAAATGGACCAAAATCGTTCCAGGTACCCGTACTGCCTCGTATGGACACCAATACCAGTATTGACGTATGTAATTAAAAGAAATAAATCTGTTACTGATACAGGATTTTCTTATCTTAACTCGTTTTTTTTGTTTTTTTTTTCGTTTTTTTCTAGGTGGTTATTTCCTTTCATTGGACATATGGGAATAGCCATGTCGTCAGGTGTTATTCGTGATTTTGCTGGACCTTATTATGTGTCGGTAATTATTTAAAGCGTCACTATTATAAATATAATTTAAAAAAAATTGATTAATATTTCGTTTCATTAGGAAGATGAAATGGCATTTGGAAGGCCAACAAAGTAAATGAACTGCCAGGTGATTTTATACAAAGATTAAATTACTTTTTCTACTTGCAGATATCTAATAATGGATCCTCATAAAGCAATGAATGGATCAATGGGTTGGGACAGAGCAGTGATTGATGCTTCTGAGGAGTATAAAAGCAGAATGGTATAATTAACAAGTGATTGAAGCAGCTAGATTGTAATGTCTTTTTTTATTTATTTTCTTTTTTTGCAGCACAATTTGATTTTTGACAACTGTCATTCCCACGTAGCCATGGCATTGAATATAATGCATTACGATAATAAATGCAGCTGGAACATGATAAAACTAGCGTTTAAAATGTTTATATTTGGTAAATATGTTGATAAATGGTCAATTGTTAAAACATGGTTTCCATTTTTAATAGTTCTGACCATATTTATGATAATCTTTATTTTTTTATTTTAAATTATCTCAAAATGAGTTTATTATTTGTCAAACATCAATCATCATTATTTATTTTAATCGCTGTACAATTCTTTACAAAGTTAGATTGTTTTTATTTAAGAACAAAGTCAATAAACAATTTAATGTTTGATTTTAAGTGTAACAGTTTTACACACAGGACTACAAAAATAAGCACTAAATTACATAATTTGTTATTTGAATGTTTACAACATTTAAAAGTCAATTATTAACTAACACAAATAGCAACACTTAAATCAAATGATTGAAATGAGTTAGAAGTTTTAAAAAATTTAAATTGAAGGCACATTGTTACAATGTGACATTATCTACAAGTAAATGCTTTTAATTCTCGAGAACAAAAACGTCAATAGTCATTTAAAAGTTACTAGCTCACATGAACGTGAGCCATTAATACGCAAGTAATTAAACATACTTTTTACAATAATTTATCCCAATTAAATTCATCGACAATATCGTCATCCAAATCGACTGAAGTTGATGGTAGCAAAGAGGTAGCGTCTATCAACGAAGGAACAAGAGATGGTACCTTTTAATTTAAAAAAAAATAAAAAAGTTTGATTTGAATGAAAAGTTTTATTGGTTAATTATTTTAATTTTACTTGGGAATCAGTTGACAGTAAATTTGAGATATTACTTTCATTTTCTTTGCTCGAAGACGGTTCATCCAAACTAGGAATTCCATCGTTTGCACCTAAAATATTAATCACATAATTAATAAACAATAAAAAAAATAGTGTGATTAATTTAATAACCTGACGATGATGGTAGCGAGTCAGCAGCATCATTATTCTCGCATGTTTGGAAAGAACTCCACGTGGAATTATTTTGTAATAGAAATTGATTAAGAGATGATGCAAAGTCTGCAAAACTTTCCACAGGAAATGGCGTTTTCTGACTGCCTTTAACACTATCCATCAAACCTGTAAACGCAGAAATATAAGAAAATTTTATTCATAAATAAATGTAAAATTCAAATTCTACTTTGATATCGATTTAGATCTGTATCTGTTAAAGGGGAGCCTTTAACACTATCACGCAAACAGTCTAAATTCTGAACTAAATCGTTCGTCGAATTTGACATTCCTGTTTTAAAAAATAATAATAATTAGAATATTTTCTTTTATTAAAAAAATGTTTATTAATGTACCATTTGCTTCCAAAACAGTTTTGTACAGAGCACGAAATGATGCAGTTAAGTCACCGTAGGAAGATTGACTTAAGCTACAATCCTTATTTAAAATGACGTCCTACAAGAATTTATCAAGTTTTACTATTTAAACGAATAAAATAAAAAAACAAATGCTTACAGAAGTTAAATGTGTCGCACTTGTATTTTGTAAACCGGATTGTGATGCCGAAAAATCACTTCCGGGACTGTGAGGTAAAAGTGATGCATCTTCAGGAGTATACGGCGATGACTATAAATAAAATTAAGTTCAATATTAAATGTAAAAACATTAATAAAATATGAACTTTAATAATTTACTCCATCAAGTTTTTTCAATCTCTTTTTTGATTGCTCATCTGTTGGATCTAGATCAATAGCCCAATATGAACCCTTAAAATAATTAAAACTAATTAGCTGACAAATTATTATTTTTCTAATAAATTAATTTTTATACTTTTCCGGGATCATCTTTCGTACGAGGAACTTTACGAAATGCCTTATTCAAAGATAAATTGTGCCTAATGGAATTCTAAAAAAATCATGTATTCATTTCAAAACCAATTAAATCTTAAAGTATTAAAAAATTTATGTTTACTGTACCTTCCAGCCTTGACCAGCTGTTCGATAATATGGAAAATTGTCCACAATCCAAACATAAATTTCATTTAATGTCATTTTAGCTTTCGGAGAACTGTTAATAGCCAAAGTGATAAGATTTGCATAACTATATGGTGGTTTACCATCGTGTTGAGAAGAACTAGAGTCCGTCATTCTAGAATCGAAAGATTTTTCTGAACATTTCGCAAGTAATGATAATTCATCACTTGACGGTGATCTTTGAACATTAATGCGAGGAAGCCAATCCATCGCAGTAAGACTGCTGTTTAGCTCAGCCATGTTGTTTTTCCTGCAATGCATGAAAAAGGAAAGAGTAAGATCGTATCTTTTTATTGCGAGCGAGTTTGGTTTAGTAAATATTTCAGCCACCAGATGGCAACAGTATTTCTAAGAAAAAATTTACGCAATATTTTGTAACGATTTATTTATTTTCTCAACCTTTACAATTTCAAAAACTTAAGTATAATTCTTTCCATTTAGTTAAATTTTCTGTTTAAACTCTGGTTTTATTTTTTGTTTAACTGTTTAATTTTATTTTTGTAAAAAATAAAAAAAATTCGTTAAGCTTTGTAATGACGTCAGTAACAGTTTCTTAAAAAATAAAAATCGAAACTTTGTCTTTAGCTTAAGAACACAATATAATACAATCAAGTCTTCTAAAGAAAAATAAAGAATCTTGGAAAGCAATTTGTTGACTCAAAGTTTGGCATCAGGTATAAATTAATTAGGCTTAATAAAAAAATATTTTCTCTCTTTGCAAGTTTTAATTTACATTTCTATTATCAATACAAAGTTAAAATAATCACAGAGCTGCTCTTTTATTCGTAAACTCAACATTTTTATTTTAAAATTCAACAGAACATTGAAAACTTAAAACTTGAGACAGAAAGCATGCAAATATTTACAATTTAGTCAAATATATTGTAAGCTTTATTCTACAACTCTTATTGAAAAATTAAATTATAACAATTATTTGCATTTGGGTATTGCAAAATCAAGGGGTCTTTATATCTTGTGACCCCAAGGCTATGGTGTAATATATTCTAAGATTTCATTTCGTGTTGTGCAGTGGCGTAGCTAGGGTCGAAAATTCCGCTCTTTTGGTCAGAAAAAAGACGATCAAACCTAAAAACAAAAGGTCTTCTGGAGCGAAAATGCCGCCTCCAAAGAGTGCCGCCGTGGCGGGCCGCCCCCTCCGTCCCCCCCCCCCCCCCCAAGCTACGCCGCTGGTGTTTTGGTCATATGTTGTGAACAGTCTTGTGAACAATCTTGAGACAACTGTAGTTTCTGCAATTACTCTATCGTCAACCCGTGGTACTTACATGGTACTGTACTTTATTTGTTTCCAAACTTTAGTTTTCTCGTTGTAATTTTAATTCTTAATTTCTTATTTCCTAGAATAAAACAACAATTGAGTTAATGATGTAACAATTATCTACTAACAACTGCAATTTGATGTTCGATTATTTGAATTCAATTTATTTTTATCTTCTATTTTAGAAAAGCAATTTAAATGTGTCACATTTTCTTGAACTGTAATTCAAATAATAAAAAAAGTATAAGAAATAAGAGAAATAAAATATTTCATCACCAAAACTAAGTTTTATATTAAAAAAACTATTTTAATGCTGCAACACATGTGTATTTTTAGTGTAATGAGAGATGAAGTGTTTACTGCACCACCTGTCACTCAGATGAGTATAAAACTTCAGAATCCTCATAACAAAAAATCAAGTGTGCTTTGTACATTGGCAAAAATAACATTCTACCAATAACATGCTACTTCTAATAATCATTTTAGGAGTTCTCACTTTAATCTTCATTGCTGTTTGCATTGGATTTTTCCGGGATAAATTTAAATCGTGTTTTAGCAACTGCAAAAATTAATTATTAAACAACAAATTCACTCGCAACTCAAGAATTTATGGTAAGAATTCACCAAACGCGATATAAAATTCTTATTTTACGTTAAAAAAATTAATCAATGTAATTTTTACGATAATGTTTTAATTACTACTTGCCCAATCCATTAATTTTTTTTCCAGTTTCAAAGTATCAAGAGATGGTAATAAATTTGTAAATTGAAAGCTATGTTGCCAGTATTTTATTGGCTATTTAATACACGTGGCATCCCCTCTCGAGAAAAGAGGAGTATATGGGGCATTCACCCATATATAAATGCGCGGGTGGTGATGCGCACTGGTGCAATACTCATTCAAATCTCAACCCAGCTGGAAGATGCAGGGTGCATTAGTGAATTTCTTGTTAATGACTTTTTTATCTTTTAGAACCAGTGGAATTGCCCTGCAAATCTGTTTTCCAAAAGGGCAGTTTGAAAATTGGAAACCACCACCTTTAAGTCACATTCACTCTGACTCGGACATTGTTTACAGTGTCTCAGCTGACCAAATCATCACACAACCCATTATTGCTTTTCTATGTGACAACGACAAACCAATTTCCGATACTAATGCTAAGTTAATCAACTTGAGTCATCCAATTTTGTTCACTGTCACTTCTCAAATTGCTCCTGACTATATCAACTCATCTAATGATTATGATGGACAACTGTGTCAGTATGCTGCTAACGATTTCCCGCTTTCATCACCTCGTCGTTTTGATAGACAATGGTCACGGTATGATAAGAATCTCTCATTTATTTACTAGAAATGGTGTAATAGATTTTTTTATTTATTATCAATTTTAGTGTAATTTGTTCTGATAAATATAATAAAACGACATTGCCACCACTCAAGATATATGATAATATGTTAATAGCTCAAGGTTTATATCATACAAAACCTTCATCTGAACCACGCGTTTTTCAATTTGCGCTCGTTGATGATCCCAGTATATCAAATGTCACCAACCCTGTGCGAGTAACAGGTGGGGAAAGTCGTAAATTATGTTCTATTTTCTAATAACAAACCCGTTCGATTTTTATTTTATTTATTTATCACTTATTATGTGTTTGTTGTTTACCTACTATTAATAATAATATCTGTTTCAATGGGAATATGTGATTTATTTTGTTCATCAGCTTCTAATTTGATTAATTTAAAAAAAATGATGCATCAGTTCGAAGTAATCGATTTTCTTAATTAGCATTTGATTGAGCAATTCATTGAGTTCAATTTTCGGAATACTGCTTTCATGTTTAAATCTCTGGAGAGATTTTTCCAGTGCTTTCAACTTTAATAGCAAATCAATTTTAGTTTTCCGAAACCACACAAATTGCATAGGGTTATTATACCCGAAGCAAATCTTCTATGGTGTGGTTTTTACATCAACCAAAATCCATTTCTGTGTATTAAAAAATAAGAAGAAAATTTATTGAGACTTAGGAGTCAATAAAACTCAAAGCGAAGATTATTATAATATAAATGCGCGTTGCTTTTATTCCAAAGTATATACAGTATTTTGCGTTTATTATTCTTTCCTTGGTGCATAATTACCCCTTCATTATGCAGACAATGAACTAAAGATTTCTTAAGGCCAGCATCGTAACTTTTGTTATGCGACTTTTAATCCTTAATAAAAAGTATATTTACTACACTGTTAAATTTAAATAACTTATCCTGCGATCTACTGAATGAGTTTATAAATGAATAGTGAAAGAGATTACTTGGTCGCTTTTATTTTGTTTATGTAAACAGTTCCCGCAAACCGCTTACATTGGATTCAACAACCGCCATCTCATATAACAGCAAATACGCCATTTGATATCAGTCTTGAAATTTTGGATGTAAATGCCAAACGGATTACTGCTGGTTTAGATTCAACACTTATGATCGACGTTTCTATTTCAAGTGAATTTAAATATTTTTATAACGTATCAACGAAAGAGGATTTTTTATTTTCCTCAGAGGTAGATACAATAATAGAAAAGAAATGCAAAAGTTTATGAGACTCTTTGTATAGGCAAGATTAAGTGGACCGGAAGTTGTTACATCCATGAAAACCTACGACTTGGTTTTACACAAAAGAGCACGTAACGGTTTTATTACATTCACTAATTTGCATATTTTGGATATTGCAAACAAGTTACGACTAAATGCAACTATGTCGGTGCCTAAAGGAGCTTGGCTTCGTCAGCCTAATGACTACAGAGATTTAAAGTAGGTTTCATTGCTGCTATAAGTAAGGTCAATGCTCTAAATTTTTGTGAAAATAACGTTGTTGCTTCATTATTCATTAATTAATGTACCGTAATTAAATTCTTTTGACTAAATTAAAGTGTTGTAAATGGAACCACATGAGCTGAAAATTGTCAGCTTTTGTGCTTCATTAATTTTATATAATTATATAAAATTAATTTTTGTACTGTAATTTTATAACCTAGAAGGCAAAGAAGTAAATTGTCAATACATGAGAGTTCTTTATTGCCCGATTTACTGAGGAGCACGGGAGAAATTGCTCCTAGGCTTCGAAAAATTACGAGTCTTCAAACGTACAAGTCTTTTAGTAGGGTTACAGTAAGTACATAATAATAATTTTTTTTTTTAAATAAATTATATAAATTAAATTCTTATTTTTTATATTTTTTGCTGCGAGTGTCCAACAGAAAAGTGATCCCGTGCTGCTAGACCTTAAATCCGGGCAATAAATTTTAATTAGCAATTATTTTTAATACTTTTAAGTTTATATTTAGGTGTAGATCGCAATCTGATACACGTTCAGTTGGTCAATCTATTGATTGGGATGAAGGCGAAGGAATATATACATATGATAGCCAATGTTTAGAAAATCTCATATTGGAGGGAAAAGGTGGACCTGTTTCATTTAGTTCATATATCACTGTGTTAAATCAAACCGCAACTCAAATAGTGTTGCTGAAAGAACCTACCGGTAATAACTTTACTGCCAATTTTCCAATTGGTGGGTTTAAAATTGAATTACGAGACGTAAATCGAAACAGAATATATTCGGGATTAGACTCAATTTTGGTACAATAAACTGCAAAAGTTTTCATGTGTAAATAAATTCTTATTATGTTGTTTATTTAGAAAATTGAAGTAGAAACTGATCCAGTTAATGCGTGTGTGTCTTCCGATTCAAATTTTACGACCAATGAAGGCTTAGGCTATTTTTCAGGCTCTATTTGCCAACCAATTGATAATTTACGATTACTGTTTAAAACATCCAGTCTGATAAAAAATGGTGAACTGAGAACACAGAAGACAATATTGTTAACTATTACTGGTATAAAATAACAATTGAATTTATTGCTTAAAAGGAAGCAGTTAAAAATTAAAGTTTATAACTGAATAGACCACATTCATCTTGCAACGTTTGCTCATCTTAGCACATCAGGTTCAACTTCTGACCCCGATCCCCATCTTGATACTTTTGCTCGATTTGCTGCTGAAGATCTTAACGCGGGGATTTATACTAATCTCCTTCCAAGTAAAATAAACATCACTGTTTCTTTATGTTAAACAGTAACGAAGCAAATGTAAACATCACAAAAAGTTTGCTGCATAACTTTATCTTTCTATCTACAGATAGAAAACTTGTTGTCCATTCTTTTGATACAAAACGATGCGTTGACACTTCATATAAACATTATATGAGATTGCGTCAACATGGAGAAGTAGATTTGTTTTCGTTTTTTAAAATAAGAGATGACATTATCGTACTAGAAGAGTTTTATCTTGATTCTAGAAACATCCAAATGAACGTGTGCAAGGAATTATTGGATTTTCCTCAGATCATATTACATTAACTTTAACTCCTCTCTTAAATCAAGATATGATGCCACTCATAGGAGTTCGTGACATAATGAGTCAATTTAGCGATAAAGTAAATTAATTAGCTACTTTTCAATTTGATTGCATTCATTTAAGATGAAATATTTTATTACAGAATTTATATCCTTACTTTAATCGTGTGTGCTGGAATGAACGATCGATTTTTAAAAATCTTGCGATGATGTTTAAAAGGCGTGGATGGAATAAAATAGTGAGCACTTATTTATACATTCAAAATGTAAATTAATTTATTGCTTCTAGGTTGTCGTGCATTCCATTGCTTCGGATTTATCATCAGTTTTTTTTCGAAAAATGTCGGAAGATGGAATAGAAATCATTTCAGATGTAAATTTTATTATTGTTTTAAATGTTTACTTTTTTATCTGTAAATTATTGCACATTCATCTTAGATAATAATACCAGAATTGCCAGAAGAGAAATGGTTGCCATTAAATGTGTTAAAAAACCAAATGGAAGATATTCAAAAAGCTAAAACAAAAATTATTTTTTGTTACGTTCGTGCTCCTTTACAATACCTCGTTTATAGTCAAGCAATTCAGTCAGTTTCTTTTAATTTTATTTTGGTTTATTATTTTTCCACTAATTTCACAAACGTTTCTTTTACACAAGACATCGTGTTGCTTGTATCCATGGTTACCAATGGGTATCTGCTGAGATTCCAGCTTGGGAATTTCCTTTTCAAAACCAGTCTCCAGTTTGTCTAAGGGTTTGTTTAATATTGAGTTTAAGCTTAAATTAATAAGAATTATTCATAGAATCCATTTAAAAGGAACCTTACCATTGTACATTGGGAATGAATGGAATGATGTTAATTGCCAGCGGCAGTTTTGTTAATGGGTTTACAAGTCCTATCTGGCAACGACTTTACAAAAAGCATTTTGAAGTTGACAAAGTCTTTTATCGCGGTATAACAAAAGCTCGTTTCTTTGAAGTATGCATTTAAATGACTAATGATTATAAATATTTAGTAAAGAATTGAATTTGATAGGTAGGAGCTGAATATGGAAAAGCTTACGATGCAGCTCTGGCATATGCATATGCAATGACAGAATTTATTCAAGCAAATAAAACTATTACCGGACCACTTCTTGCTGAAAAAATTCGACAGGTTTATTAAATTTTAAATTAAAGTGTAAAATTTTTAAATATGATTTAAATATCTTTTTAAGGTTTCTTTCCAAGGTCTTACTGGTGACATTAAATTTGATGACAAGGGTGATCGACCTGGTTTTATGGCTTTTATTGTATCAGTTCGCAATGGCTCCTCCAAAGACACACCACCAGCTCTTGTAAAAATGCTAAAAATTCACATCGGTTTTTCGTAATCGCTGTGTTAATAATTATAGTTTTTTAATTAAAAATGATTAAAATATTGAATTATCGATTATAGACAGCACAATTTAGCAGATATATATTGCTGGATAGTGAATATCAAGGTAACCAATCGGAAATACTGATGCAAGCTTCGGTTGACATAGAAACAACTGGTAAAAAATATGGTGATTTACAATTACCCAACACACGTTATCTTAATAAAAAGAGGTATCTTTAAACAGATAGAAAAAAATATAAAGGAAAAACTAAATTATCTTTCTTGTAGCTATTTATCTCGTAAAGGGATGATAAGTCGTGAAACGCAAGAAATCATAGAAGGAACTGAAAAAATTCAGCGAACAGAGTATGTTGTTGCACCATTTTACTGCACTTTAGGCTGTGGCGGTGAAAGAATTAATCCTGAAGATATAACCAAATATCAACATGGATATTGTGTAGATCAAGACATTTGCCAGTAAATTTAATTTAGGTTGTGATAAATTAAGGAAATTAATTTATTTCATCTGTCCTTAGATGTTATTTAATAAAAGATGTTCGAAGAGATATTACTAATCCCAATTTGACGATGAGCCCGGCTTATTCCGGTCCAGATTGCTCAGGAGTTTTATGTATTCAATGCAAACACGGTAAATGTGTGAAACCTGAAGATTGCTCCTGTGATCAAGGCTGGCAAGGACCTAGTTGCACCGAAGCAATATGCAGGTAAAAAATATATTTTATTTTGTAGTTAATAGTTTTTAGTATTCTTTTAATTAAATTTAGTGATCACTTTAAATTTGCTCGTAAACATTCTTTAATTAACCACTTAATCAAATAAACTGACTTCAAGCTAGTAATCAAATCGGATGTCAATTGCATGTACCTATTTATCACAATTAAGCCTAACAACTTCTCTGGTTGACCTCAAATTTTAAAGTGCGCGTGCAATTGATTTTCTGAAACCACGAGACTTTTTCTCGTAATTAATAGGAATAAATAGATACAATGGCAAAAATTATGTGATAAGCCTCTTACATGTGTATTGTTTGTGATTGATAATGATAATTATGATTTGAAATTTTATGAGGCTATTTTTAAACAATGTGTGCTTCCCTTTTAAAGTTATTAAAATAGAGTAAATAGAGCCGATCTTTTCCAGTCAATAACCTCACTATGGATCTTGAACTTATAGTGTGTTATTGAGTTTTTATTTTGTGAGCCATCCATACAATAACAAGATAAAGATGAGTTTTATTGTTAATTTTCTATCATCACTTAATTATTCCTGCTTGCATTACCTGCTCAAAATCTTTCTTTCTATTTCTTTTGTTAGTTGTAGGTAATATAAGACTCTTTGCATCATTCTATTTTGCTTTATTATAGTTATTATTGAAACAGCTAAGAAGTACAAAAACCAAGTCAGGTCTTATGCACTAGACTTGGTTGATACTGTACTAAATTGAATGCTCCTCTTTATTTACCTTGTCAGAGGCGTAACTAGCAATTAAAGCGCCTGTGGCCAGTTCACAAAAATGCGCCTGTTATAAGTACAGGCATATAGAACAATGCGATCTAGTATTTAAATTCATTAAAATGCATGATAAAGAAAATCTTAATCAATAATTTTCGCGCCTTTCTGCAACAAGGCGCCTCTGTTCCCTCATTTGTTCTTGGCATGTTATGATTAGTGTGTTTACTGGTTTACAGTTGTACATGTTGAATTTTTTAATGATCTCATTTGTGAAATAAAATTGATCCATTTTTCTCATGGTTTTCTTTGTCAAGTACATTTCTCATATTTCTCATATTCCCATTTCTCACATTTCAATGATTTGCATAAGGATTTTCTCAGTGAAATTTAAGACTTCATCATCTGTATAAATTTCAATTAGTGATGGTCCAACAGGTCCAAATGCGTTAAAATATGGCTTTTAATTTCATTTGAAAGGAGCATGCAAGAGCTATTGTACAATTATTGCACATTGTTAATTTTTTTTTAATTTTTGCTAGTCCATTGATCATATTTGTTTTGGGATATTTATCTTATGCCTTACATTGACGTGTGCCATATGTCCATGCCATTTAAATTTTAATTTCTTTCAGGGGTGGTTGTATACATGGCATTTGTATCTCACCAAATGTGTGTGATTGTGATCATGGATACATAGGAACTAACTGTCATCTTGATATTGTCTTGGTTGTGATTCCTTCAGTTATTAGTGGAATTGTTTCAATCTCCTTAATTCTTTTACTCATACTATGGTATAAGAGACGGTAAGTTTTAAAAATAATTTAATTTTTTAAAAATATCAAATAATTTTTATATTCTTTATTGTTTACAGATTAACTTCACGAGCTCAACTTGAAAATTTAGATTGGTTGGTAGATTGGAATGAAGTAATAGCAATGCCAAATACTACTAGCACTGTAAGTAATCTAAGTACAAATAACCTTCACATGATTGTGGACAAAAAAGGTCATATAGTTCATTGGAAATCACAAAGATGTTATGTAAAGGTACAATAATTTTATTTTATATTAGCAGTTTAAAAAATTAACTTTTTTAATAGTTTTTCAATTATAAAGAAACAACTGATGTTTTACTCGATAATATTGAATTTCGTGAAGAAATAATGTTTTTAAGGAAATTGAATCATGGAAATATAGTTCGATTTCTTGGATTATGCTTAACCCCGTGTCTGGCTTTGCTTTTGGAACTTGTACCCAAAGTAATTTAAAGTTTCTAATTTTAATCGTGTCTAAAATAAAATTAAACAAATTTTATATTTTAGGGCAGTTTGCAAGATTTATTAGCCAGTAAAAATGTAAAAATCACATGGGAAATAAAATTCTCACTTATTAAAGAAATATGTCAGGGAATGCACTATTTGCATAACTCTGATCTTGGAGTACATGGTGAATTAACATCGTCCGTTTGTTTGATTGACAATAGATGGACATGTAAAATTTCTGGTAAGTTTGAGTTAATCTTCTAAAATACTAAAATATTAACTGACTTGTGAGTACTTAATGTCTGTAAATTAGGATTTGGCTTAACATTGTTGAGAAAATCAAAGAAAAGTAATAATAGCATGTAAGAAATTTGTTATTAATATTGTATAACTATACTAAAGCACAATAAATTAATCGACTGTTAACAGAAAAATCTTTTGGAAAGCTCCAGAAATATTAAGAGATCCAATTCAAAAACCAACTAAGCAAGGTGACATGTATTCGTGAGTAGTTTAATCTCTTTCTTGTAAACACAATGGCGGATTTATCATTTTTCCAATGGCAGGCGTATAAAAATATGCCACTCATAAAAACTTTTCATTCTTAAAAAAATTTGCCGCTGTAAGCAATTGTCTGGACCCTTATGGTAATTCCACAGGTAATGGTGTATCTAATTTGAATCACCCGAACATTTATTTCGCCTTAACCCTGTTTAGAATATATTTAGAAAACAAATTTATGCCGCTTTAGGTAAATCCAGCCTTAATTCAATTGTCAAAAAATAAAGATCCTTTAAAAGCCAAACAATCTTTGTTTATAAAATAATGCTTTTTAGGTTCGGAATTATCCTTAGTGAGATGTGTACTCATGAGTTGCCATACTCTGCAGAATTACAATACCTAACCAGAAATGAAATTACCACTATCTTAACATCTTCAAATGAAGAGATCAACATCTCAATATTAAAAGTTCAGTATAAAAATCAGTAAGAAAACTTTGGTTTTTAACTGTTTAATTTAATAAAAGAAATGGCAGTCACATGACTGCAGTGGATTTCGTCCATTACGGCCTCATATACCAGAAGAAATGTTACCTGAATCAACGTTTTCTCAAAAAGGAATTCTAAAGGTATTATTATTGTATGTATTAAACAATAGAAAAACTATTTTTTTTTAAAGTTGATGAATAGCGCCTGGAATCAAGATCCCGAATCACGGCCTTCATTTCGGCAAGCTATTGGCGAACTAAACCGTATAAATCCACCAAAAGGAGGTCTCGTTGACAATCTTATAAAAAGAGTAAATATTAGTTTGCCTTACTTTTACTGTGTAAAAGAGATGATAATTTGTTGTATTGTAGTTAGAAGAATATTCAACATCTTTGGAAGAAACTGTTCAAGAAAGAACATTTGAATTGCAAGAGGAACAACGAAAAAGTGAAGAATTGTTGTGTCAAATGCTACCCAGAAACATAGTGGAAAGTTTAAAAAGAAACAACACAATCGAACCAGAAACATACAGTTCTGTTACAATTTTCTTTAGTGACATAGTTGATTTCACAACACTTGCAAGTGACAGCTCTCCCATGCAAATAGTAGATATGCTCAATGATCTTTACTCACATTTCGATTCAATTATAGGAGACTATGTTGTGTATAAAGTGGAAACTATTGGAGATGCATGTATATAAAATTTAAAAATGGCTGAATAGATGCTGAACGTAATCTTAATTTTCTTACTTTTTAGATATGGTAGTGAGCGGTTTGTCTTTTTGTAACACAAAACCACACGTTGGTGAAATCGCTACAATGGCGCTTCATATGTTATCTGAAATATCCAAATTCCGTATACGCCACAAACCGCAAGCGGTTTTGAAACTTCGTATTGGAATGCATTCTGGAGCAATAGTAGCAGGAATTGTGGGTATTAAAATGCCGCGTTATTGCTTGTTTGGAGATACTGTAAACACTGCATCTCGTATGGAATCAACCGGTGAAGGTAAAATAATCTCTTTTTTATAGTATTTTGTAATATTTGTATAAATAATGTTTTTATTTTTTATTTTTCGTTTTAATGTGCAGCTTTTCGAATTCACATGAGTGAAGCCAGTACAAAATTATTACAAGATCTTGGCAGTTATGAAATTGAATGCCGTGGTTCACGCACAATTAAAGGAAAAGGTAAAATGATTACCTACTGGCTTAATGGAAAGACAAAATAAAATGTGTCAATCAATATAACTTTTATTTTTGCTTCAGTATTAGCTTTTATCTAACAATGTTCAAAATAGTGCATCAGTCATAAATATTATTAAGTGTAATATAGAAACATTATCAGTAATTAAAATACTAAAATACTTTCTTTAATGTTTTGATGTCAGAAATTTAAAATTCTGTTTATATCTCCCATAATTTATATGTAATACCAATAATGTACAATTTTGTAAAGCTCTTTGAATTCGAGAGCAGCAATTTATGTTATATAAATATTGTAAAGCTATTAATAAATATTATAATTACAATAAATATTTCTCGTTGGAAATAAATTAGTTAAGCTTAATTTATTGAATGTAAAATAATCCTAATGCAAATTTACAAATGAGATTAAATACCCACAGCACATTTGAGTTAAAAAAAATAAAATTTCTGGTATTTTTTAATTCTTGAAACTCATTTTCGTACGAGTACATTCACTCTCCAACGTGACTAATTTTTACCATGTTATTAATCGATTATAGTGCACAATTACTACAACTCCACCGAATGCTTGACATAATACGTCGAAATAAAACCAAATACTATTCACTTCTTCAATCGCAATAATGTTTGTGATGAGTTTTATAATACTATAAATTCCACTAATTATAGTAAGATGACCATACAAATAAAACCTGAAAAAGTTGAGAATAAAAATTTTAGAAATGTTACAAAAGAAGCAAATGGCTAAATTCGCCATTTAACGAGCTGTAAAAATTTAATAGGGTTTTAAAGAAAGACTTTAATGATCACTCAAATTTATATATTTTTTTATCTTTATTTTATAAACCCTATTAAATATAATAAATAAATTAAGTATATCTTACTGTTCACAAAGAGTAGAATCTTGCGATTGCCTTTGAAATAATTCCAACTTGATAAAGCGCAAAACTATGCTATTAAGGATGATTACACACACCATAAAACCGTGCAAAATGCTGGACAAATAAAGGCCATAGGTTAGCAAAAATTCACACGAGTCTTGAAAAAAATGAATAGTATTACACGAGCACAGTCTTTCAAGCCATAATGGTAGCAATGAGACTACAAATGGCAAATATTTGTTACTGTGAAATCGAAAAAAATGTGAAGTATTATTAGAACGTAGTTTTTGGTAAAGTTGAAAAGTTTGAAAATTCAACCATAAAAATGCACTGATAAAAAAATATTTTTCCAATAAGAATAAAAGCGGTTTTGGGCACGTAAATATGTAATTCCAAGTTTGTAAAATGTCTCCACAAAGCAAAGTTAAAGGGAAAATAGTCATTCTTGATTTATTCAACTTGAGTTTCAGGTAAATTAAGAGACTGCACAACAATAAACATGACAAGATGCACAATACTCCATTATATATTCTCAGAGGTGTTTCACTTAATTTTGGATGGCATACAACAGCTAAATTATCCTTTATGTAAAACTCACCAAATGATGCCAATTGCCTAATTGATTTTACCCATAATTGTCTATTGTTACTCAAAAAGTGAAAATTTTCTCGTTCAACCAACCAATATTTAAATGATGAAAAACAATCATCCATCGGCAAACAAACAGTTACTCCAGAATTAGTATGAATATAAGTATTTGGTAAATAATGATTCTGTTGTGATATGAAAAGCGCTCCATCATTACTTATCTCGTATTCATCAGGATAAAAGTCCACGACTTTAAATACCTTATCGTGAAAAGTTGATTTATTTTCTTTAGCAACACTGTATATTCCAGTGCAAACACCGTAGCAATCAGTATGTTTACCGAATACGTCACCGCTGTTACAGTGATAAGAAGCCATTTTTTTAAAGTAAACAGAGCAGCTTTTCGCTTTTGCTAAAACGTGAAACAGTAACCAGCTGGTGGTTTCGATGTTTTATAAACTACTCATAATTAATTTTCCGTTATGTATTTTCTGTTTTCTTATTAAATTATCTTTTATATACAAAAAACATTTTAGAAACAAATAATATGATCTAACCTTTCGAATTAGTTTGCTGTTGAAGTCCTAGCTGAAACTAGGGCGATTAAAGGCTGAAGAATGTCAATACGATCTGCATATTTTAGCAATTATATTACCAGCCAAAGGCTAAGTGCCCACTTAATTTCACACAGCTAAAAATAAACAGACTTCATTACCAGCTGTGTATAGCAAATAATAAATTTAATTATTTACTTGTTTTAGTTCTCATTCATCTAACATATGTGTAAAGGAAAGAAATTAATAATAGTTCAGACCCAAAGCAATTTTGTTAAAGTCAATTCAGCAAAATTCATACTACGTAAATTTTATTCATAATATTACACAATAAATCCATCTTGATATTATTTTTCGAAACATTTCTCGTAATTAAAAATTGTTTATCAACATTGTGACAATTCTGTTTTCCAATTTTCTTTCTGACAAAACAATCAACGTCAATTTCCTTTTCTCATTTTAGCTTTATCAGGTAATCCAGCAGGACTTCATAAGTTACCTAAAAAAAATAAAAAAAAACTCTAAACACATATTCATGATAACCAAATTTCATAATATTTAAACAGTTTTCACTAAGTATTTCAGGCAGACAATGAACAAAAAATTTCAATTTGATTAACTATTTATAATCACAAGTTTGATTATTCCTTTTTTAAAAAACAATTTGCTAAATTTTTAACTTTACAATATTTTTAATTCAATGTCATCATTTCATCTAAATTTTCTCTTATTTTTACAAGTGTATGTAGATGTGCAAAATATATTACAATTACTTGAACAAGTTTCACGTGAAAGAAAATTTAATATTAAAAAAATAACAAAATATTAAGCACAATAACTACATTTCTTAAATAACATTATAAATACAAGCAGCAGACTAATTTAAGTAAAAACCTCCTGCTGGATACAATTTAAGCTAATCGATCCGATTAGAAATCTTAACAACCGAGTGGTTCTCGATTTCCTCTAACCATTCAATTTAACTTTCAAATTCCCTCCAAGTGTTCGATTTCTCCCACATTGATGCGGTCGATGGCAGCATGGACGGTAAAGCCTAAAATGCTGTTGTCCACTTTTTGCATTTTGTTTTTCTTCTTCTTTTTTTGCGCTCCTTTTTGACCATCTTCAGAATTCTGAATCGGTTGGTTTTTATTAGCAGGATTAATAGCAGGTGCAGGACCCCACATATTTTCCTAAAAATAAAAACAATTAATTAATTAATAGCAATTAAATGCATTTAAAAGTAAAATATTCAAAAATTAACCTCTTCGTGTTTTTTGGCGCGGTTTTTATGCTTGCTACGACGTTCCAAAAATTCCTTAGCAAAATCTTGTGCCTCTTTGTTTTCACCAAGGTATGATCGAACGTAATCGTGAACATCAAAAGATGATTCTACGTCTTTTAAAAAGGCCACAAAAGTTGGAACTATAAAAAAATTTTTTTTTTTTTTTTTTAAATAATAATTAACAAAAATTAAACTAAAACTTACTATCCACAGTGGACTGAAGAGCACTTAGAGCTTGGATGCACCACTGTGTGAATTCATCCGTCTTCTGAGTACGAGATTCAAAAATTTTAAGAACAGCGTCTTCTTCCTTTTTATTGCGAGTATTCTTAGGAGCTTTCGTCGCATTGAAAGTCGCAATAACATGTGCATTTTGAGTCACAGTAGATGATGGCTCTCTGAAAATATATTTTTTTAATTTTAAAAATATTAAAAATAATTTTTTTAATTATTATTATTTTTTTTTAATTTTTCACACTACAGAACTTACGTGGTTTTACTAGTACGATTCGTACGACTTGCTGCAGCAGCCAAGGCTTCATCCCAAAAACCACCAGCAACTGTACTATTAGAACTCACGGAATTACTAGCGGTCTCACTACCCCATTTTGATGTCGTAGGTGGAGTAGTTGCTGTTGCAGTAGCCCATGACAAATGGGTACTAGCGTTACTCCATACTCCAGCGTTTAATAAACAAACATTCTATAAAATATTAACTAATATTAACTACAAAATATTAACTAGAAAATTAACTAATTACTTAAAATAAATTAATTCATTTTACGACAGAAATATACTTACATTTTGTGCTTTCTGTTGCGATTGTTGTTGCTGCTGCTGTTGCTGTTGTTGTTTCTGTTGCTTAGATAATTTCTCTGCCTCTTCTTGCTGAATTTCTAACAGATTTTTCACTTGCTTACCAGGAGCAGTTGACCTATTTGAAACGCTATATTGAACCTTAATTACAATATTTAGTCACACAAATTTACTACAAACTTACACTCTAGACCACGGTGTTGAAGCATTAGCTTTGTTTTCTTGTTGCTGCTGCTGTTGTTTTTGTAGCAAAGCAGCCTGCTGTTGCTGAGCTTGTATCATGCGTTGTCTTTGCTAACGAATTTGTAAAAAAAAAAAAAAAAAATAGAATAAACATCTCTTAATTAAAAAAAAAATTAAATTAAACCTCTTCTCTTTCATGACGTTCCTTTTCTTCTTGAAGTTTCTGTATTTCAACTAGGGATACAGTTTCATTAGTTGCTGGTGCAATCTTAACTCCCCATGCAGGAGCCTAAAATTAAAACATTTTAAAAGTCTATTAAAAATATACAGAATAAAGAAATATATTGTAATTACCTGAGCTTTAGCTCTTTCAGCCTTCTGCTTTTCCTGAAGTTTTTGTAAAGCTTCTAATTGCTGTTGTCTATGTATTTCTTGTTGTTTTGCCAAAATTTCTTTTTGCAACATTTCTTGCCTTTGAATCTCCTGTTGTCTCTGTAACTCCAGTTGTTGCATTTCCATCTGCTGTCGTTGAAATTCTTTTAATTGTTCAGCTTCCTTCTGACGCTGCAATTCTAGTTCTTGCTGTTCTTTCTTTTTCTAAAAAGAAAACAATAAACAAAATATCATTTTTTCAATTATTTAATTTAATAACTTTAAATAATTAAATATTAAATAGTAATCTAAACTCTTTACCCTTTCTTCCTCTTGTCGTCTTCGTTCCTCTTTTCTTTTCTTTTCCTCCTCTTTTCGTTTCAATTCTTCCTCTAACCTCTGTTGCTCTTTACGTCTAAGTTCTTCTTCAATTTTTCTTCGTTGTTGTTCTTCAGCAAGAAGTCTTTCTTTCTCTTTTATCATTTCCTCTAGCCGTAATCGTTCTGCTTCTTTTTGTTTCCTCTCTTCTTCTTCTTTTTGTAATTTAAGAGCCTCTTCTCGTTTAAGTTCTTCTTGTCTTTTCAATGCCTCTTCTTCTTGAAGATGCCGTTGTTGTATCGCTCTCTGCCTTTCTTCTTCAACTCTATCACTTTCCTCTTTTAACTTCCGCTCTAAATCTTGTAGAACCAACGTATTGGCTCCTGGAACAACTCCACCAGCAACGTCCCAAACACTATTTGGTTGTGGTTTGGCATTACCTTCCCAAGCAGCAGGTACACCACCTACCCAATTAAAATTCATAAATTGAATGACGAATTACTTTAAAAAACCAACCGAAAGAAAAACTACAAGGTTTTCATGCTCAAACCTGAAACTATCACAGAATTCCAACTGTTCGTACCATCTTTCATCATAGTAGGATTAACACTGCGAACTCGCTGAAACTGTTGTAACATCTCTGGATGAATTACTTCCTGCCCAGGTGGTCTATAATAACTAAATTAAAAACCCATGCTGACAAGAAAATAATCAAGACATCAATACCGTGTTGGCAGCTGTAATTGTTGCAAAAGCATTTGCTGCATAAGAAGTTGCTGTTGTTGTCCAGGATTAAGATTATTAAAGCCCTCAGTTTCTTTGAGATTAGAAAGAGCTTGTTGAATATGCACTTGATTTCTCATAAACATCTGTTGTTGCATCATTTGCTGAACTAATTGTTGCTGTAATATCTGTTGTTGTAACAGATATAATTGCTGTTCTTGCTCACTGAGGTGAGGCGGAATCGGCTGGGCAGTTAAGTGTTCCGCCGGAGGTGGCACAGGAGGTGGAGTATTCTAAAATAACGATTTACATCAATTTACACGTCAATTTCATCATTCAGGTAAAAGTTACCAAAAGTGGAGGTGGCGCGGGGCCAGGAGTAAATGGAATACGATTCCATCGTTTTATTAATTCGCCAAGCTGAGCAAATCTTTCGTCGCAGCCTCGCCTCACTGATAAATTCATAGTAAAATATCCAGCAGTAAACCATTCAGCCATTTCTGTTGTAGTGAAGGGACCTTGTACTTGACCCTGTGGATCCCTATAAAACCATTTGAAGGCATCTTCATGCTGAATAGGAAGTGCAGAGCTGCGTGAAGTTTGAGCGACCTTCTCATCATCCTATTAACAAATTTTAAAAAAATTCAATTATCAACCTAAAAACCATACGCACAAATTGGTATTAAAGAAATACTTCTGCTGTCCATTTGGCTACCAGATTCTCGGCTGCTTTCTCTAGATGGTCAAAATTCACGTCTTCACTGTGCTTATCGCTGTCACTTCCTGCTGTCAAAACACCAGTTAAGTTTGGTGCATGTAAATTGATACGCGCGGAAACGGGTGATTGATTTTCAATGTTCGGAACACTACTAACTCCTTTGATATCTTTATGCTTTTGAGTCGGCAATCCACTTTGTACAACTGTAGGTATTTTCATACTGTTATTACTGTTATGATTAAAACTGTTGGTTTCGCTTAGGCAAGTTCTCTTGGACTGCGTTTCTTGAATGTTGGATGGCACAGGAGATTCTCTTTCACTATTTGCAATGGGAGGTGACGATTTACACCGATTACTAGTATCTACACTTTGCTTTCTAGATGTTGGTTCAGTTATCCTATGCGTAGGAAACTGCTTTTCATCATTGGCAGTAGAAGGATGATTAATAATATTGTCTGAACACACTTTTTCTCCTTTATGCTGTCGACTAGAAATTGGGTCTTCTGGTCGTTTTTTAAATCTTTCGTCAGATTGAGATGAATCCTGTAATAACTGCATGTACTAATACCTTTCTAATCTAAATTTTAAAAAAACCTACCATCTGTTTCTCTTCATTATGTTGCCGAACCGATGTTGTTGCATCATCTGCTCGCTTTTTAACTCTCTCTTGTGTTGAGTCCTGTTAATATTTAATAAATTAAATTAAATATTTATATTTGTTAATTAAGGAAGTGGTGCGGAACCCACGACACGCGAGAAAAAAGAAGCATTTAAATATAAATAATTTTCATTGATATTTGTGATATCAATTTAAATAAAATATAAAAATTTTGGATGAAAATAAATTTTGGGTGTTGTGACCCCAAAAAGGTTACGCACCATTGACTTAGAGTATGATAATTTTACTTTATCTTCAGATGATATTTTAGACTTTTCTTCTTCTTCACTTCCTGAGATTTGACTATCTGACAACTGTAAACAAATAATAAATAAATAAATAATCTTATTTTAATAATAATGCAATAAAATAAACAGAAAAAAAATACAAACTTTGCTTTCCAAAAAGGCACCACTGGAGTCAAATGTTCCCACAAACCCAACATCACCGTTATCTTCCGTACTCCATTCCGGTAACTGATCGCCTAAAATCAAAAAATCAAATTAAAAAATTAAAAATAAAAATTAATACGTAAAACCTTTAAATTAATCACGCACCACCTCCTTCATGATCGCAATCCCACGATGTTTTACTGTTTCGTGATGACTTTTGATTAAAAGGTTTCTCACTACTTGTAGAACTGCTCCCATCCCTGCTATTACTACTATGTACACTATACTCTCTGTTGTTCCATTCCCTCTCTGGATCTTGTTCTCTTTCATTTCTGTCATTATTTCGCCAACTGCTTCTGTCAGCTTTAATCACCAAACACATTAATTAATCCAACTTAATAACGTATCACAAAAATTAAAATATCTACCCCATTTTTCACCCCTAGACGATGTTGTTGTTCTCCATCCACCTTCATCATTATCAGATTCTTTCCGCCATGTGTAATTCCGTCCTGACTCTAAATACCCTTTGTCAAACCTTCTTTCCCTAATTAAAATATCAAATAGTTATTTTAACATAATTCAAAAAAATAAATAAATAAATAAATAAATGGATATTAAATGCTCACTTGTCTTCCCAACTCTGACTTCTTTCGTGCATTGATTGGCTTCTTTCAAATGGCCGTGGACACGAAAATCCACCGGGAGAACCATCAGTGCCTTCATCATTACTCAAACCGCGTTGGTAATAACTTCCACGCCCTTTTATTAGAAATCAAATGTATAAAATGTATATTTTAAAAAAATATATAGCATACCACGGCCTCTCCCTCGCTCTGTAGAACCCCCTCGGCCGCCTCGTGAAGGTGGGGGGGCAGCAGATCTTTCAGATCCGCGATTCATTAATCTTAGAACTGCTTCACTGTTTACAGATCGAGCCCATGTTCGCTGAAAATTAAACTGAAACGTTTAGCTTTAAATATTTGTCTTAGCTACAACACTGATAAATACACGATTCTTACTTGTTCTTCTTCAGATATTGAAACCAAAGCAAGAGGCAATTGACACTTTTCAGATGCAATTCCCTCCAATTCTAGCATGTCTTCAGGAGGCCTGGCATTCTTATCAAACAACGCTAACATTTCTTCCCGACCATATCGATATTCAGCAAGTTTATACTTCGGAAGACCTGGAGATGGAGGCGGTGATGCCACAGCATTTCCGTGAGACAAAGCTCGCAACCTTAATTTAAGTAAACAAAAAAAATTGTGAAAATAAAGAATTAAATTAAATTTAAAAAATGAAATGTAAACAAATTACCATTCAGGACCAAACTTAAGTGCAGCAGTTTCAGTCATGATCAAAGATGATGATATTTAATCAACTGTAACAGAAAAACAATAAGTAAGAATAGAAAAAAAATTGAGTAATCGTATTATTCTTTGTAAATAGTATTGGCCACACTGCAGCGTGGATTAAGTTTATTTCAAGGTGTATCGTATGACAGCCTATTTGACATTCGCTAGCGGCCAATCGCTTTTACATATAATTTTTACAACTATTTTATTAAATTGGGGTAACCTACTGTGTAATGGTAATCACGTAACAAAATTTGTCAATTTATTTCAAAAAATGAAAACTTCGTCAATCGTATTGGGAATATTTCAAACACGTATTCAAGGTAGCCGAACAAATTAAAACTGTAGTTGTCTGTAACTTTCTGAAATTTTATTTTCAAAGCCTAAAAATTTATTACGTCCTTTATATCCAAACCTTACCAAATACAATAATACAGCAACTGGAGGATCAGACACGACAGCAAAACCCAAGATGGCTGAACTTTAGATAGCACGTGACTAAACCCCGGATGTAAACCACCAATATCCTCTTAGCACGCTAACCATGGTCTTACATGTCGTTACCTTGACACCTGAAACGATTAAATTATTCGTAATAATAAAAATAATATAATAATTTTCTAATATTTTTTATCTTTTTGTAAAAATTAAATTATCATTCCTACCATAAAAATAATTTGATTAAATTAATTTATTTTATTTTCGAATGTCTTGTTATTTAGTAGCCAAAAATAATTAATTGTATTCTACATTTTAAAAATTATTGTTTAAATCATTGTAATATTAACGTTAGTCCAGTATATAAATTAATCTTTTTCTAAACAATTTTAGGCCTTGTTACATATGAAAGCCTTGCATGACACAATCTAATTTCCGTTTCCGGAATTCTTGCGTGTACAGTTGTGTTGCTACATCTAATCGTGTCATCGTCCTATTCAAGATCATTTCGTTAACTTAGAGTCATGAAAGTGACAGTAACAACTTTATCCGACGAGATCTTCACTCTGGACGTGAGCGAAGATTTAGAACTTGAAAATTTTAAAGCTTTCTGCGAAATCGAATATGGGATTCCAGCGAGGGAGCTGATAATTCATCACGAAGGAAGACCCTTGTTAGAAGACGGACGCTCGCTCAAGAATTACGGAATCAAAGAAGGCGACGTAGTTCTCATGCAACACATGCAATCCTCGGACCATCAATCGACAGCTTCTTCTAGTAAAAAAATATATAGAAAACGAAAGAAAGGAAATAGAAAATATTAGCACGTGCTTCTTTTTTCTTTCTTTTTTTTTAAATTATAAACATTAGTTTGAGTAATAATAATTTATTATTTTTTTGTTTGTCTCAAATGCAGCTAGTTTGCCAAGTATTGATTTTGGATCAGTTCGATTACCAGGAAACCCATCATCATCTAGTGTCGCTTCTAATGAAAACGACCCAACTTTTATTCGTGACATGTTTATGGCTAATCCAGATCAATTAGCTTTACTAAAACAAAATAATCCTCGACTAGCTGATGCACTTCTTAGCGGGGATATACGTACGTAGATTGTTTTTTAATTATAAATTATAAAATTACGTTAATATTAAATGCATAATTTTAGCCAGGTTTGCCAGAGTGCTTCAAGATCAACAAACGGAACGAGCAGATCGTGAGAGAATGAGGATAAGAATGTTAAATGCTGATCCATTTGATTTGGAGGCACAACGCTTAATTGCAGAAGAAATTAGGTGAAAAATAAATGAATTTTTGTAGTTTAAAATAGGAATAAATCGTTAAATGACGTCATTTATTTTCTAGATTACGAAATATTGAAACTAATATGGAGGCAGCTATGGAACACAATCCTGAAAGTTTTGCCCAAGTTGTCATGTTGTATATAAACTGTAAAGTTAATGGTCATCCAGTTAAAGCATTTATAGATTCAGGCGCGCAGACAACCATTATGAGTCAGGCGTGTGCAGAAAGATGTGCAATTATGAGATTAGTTGACACGAGATGGGCAGGGATTGCCAAAGGAGTTGGCACTCAAAAGATAATTGGCAGAGTTCATTTATGTATGATTATTTTCACTTTGATTTTGAAATTTTGATGATGCGTATTGTTAATATTGGTTTTAATTGTAGGTCAAATTCAGATCGATGAAGTATTTTTAACATCGTCGTTTTCTATTTTAGAAGATCAACCTATGGATATGTTACTGGGATTAGATATGTTACGAAGACATCAAGTATGTTTTTAATATTGAGTTTGTGCAATACATCGTCTTGATTAAACATTAAACACTGCTATTTTTTCGCAAGAAATAATAAATATAAAGATATAATAAAAATAAAGAAAAATAACGAAATGATATAATTATTATATTATTATATTTTGTTTATTTCTAAGATTGAATTTAAAAATAATGTTCTACACTAACGATGCATTGCAAAACTCATTATTTTTTAAAATTTAATTTTAATTTTAAAATTTAATTTTTAATTTATCTTTACAATGATAGTGTGTCATTGATCTTCAACGTAATGTGTTAGTGATCGGTTCAACCGGAACTGTCACTCGTTTCTTAGCTGAAAGCGAATTACCAGAATGTGCTCGGCTCACATACAGTCCAGATTTAACGCCACGTCGACATGAAGAAGAAGATAAACAGTTAGCACAAGCTCTACAGCGATCTGCAGACGAAGCTGTTTCAAGTAAGAGTTGCAAACATGGGAAGCCTGTAGGGAAATGTATTAAATGCAGGAAATAAATTTATATTTTTTTCTTTTTTCCCCTTTCTTCCTTTAAAACCCTTTCTTCTTCTTTTTTTTTTATTTATTACCTTTGCTTCTTTTTTGTTTATACTCGCGCATTCCAATCTTCCTAAGATTTCAACACTCCTTCCACAACAAATTCTCCTAACCTTTCAATTTTCCCGACCAATAGATTCCCCGAAGAGGATGTGCAGAAGATAGTCAATATGGGGTTTCCTAGAGAGGATGTTTTGATTGAGTTGCAACGTTTCAACGGTGATGTCACACAAGCTATGGCGGCTTTATTTGCAAAATCACTTATGTTTCAATCACAATGAAGTATGCGAGCTATTGAATTTTTGTACAAATGTGAATTTTCGCACCAAAATTCTATACCCGCATGCTCACAAGGTAAAATATGGGTTTTGCATATGAGCCAAGATTTAATAAATGTGTGGATATTTTAACAGGGTTTGCTTTTTATGAAAATGTAAACAATTTACATATAAAAAATATCTTTTAATTTTTTTTTTACGTACAAATAAAACGTGTCTTAAGACACAAGTTGACCTCTTATCTACCATTCTTGCTGTGGTCTACAATTTGTCTTTTGACTAACATCCAGTTTAACTGTATACAGAAGAATAACCTGTACAAAATCTACAACCGAGTTTTTTTTGTTCATATGTACAAAGATTTAAAAATCTTTAGTTTAAACAGACGTATAATCAGCTTCCGAATCGTTTGTACATGTGCTCGCCATACTACTCACTGAAGTAATGGTCGAAATATAATGTACATGACTGGAGCTAGCACCACCACCTCTACCATCAGTTGGATCGAGTTTTTTCGAAAATGATCCTGAATGACTACCTTCAATAGCCGACCTTAATTCTTTTAAGGCAACAACTCCTACTAGCCTGCCAAGAGCAGTCACGTATGCATGATTTAATCCAAGTAAAGAAAAAAGGGAATGGACCTAAAAATAAAATGCATTATTTATAAATGACTAATAACTTATTTTTATTTTTTAAAAAGTTAATACTTTTAATAATGTTGTCCTTTCTACTAGTTGAAAAGGTGCGGGATCTATCCCACATTTATCAAAATTAACTGGTTGATCTAACTGTTCATCTTCCCAGGCTCGCTGTTCTTCTGGTGACATGTCTATAACCCTTTCTTTTGGCTGCAAAATTTAAAATTAATTTAATACAAAATGTAATTTAAACTACAATTATTTTGACTTACAAGTTGAACCTTTTTTTGACTGGTCACTGTACTCTGATGATTATAAGGTGTTCCTTCATCATCTGGCTATTTAATTGTACAATAAAACAATAAATTTAATTAGGATTTGATTTGTTTATAATATAATGTAATAAATTAATATTACTTTATTTCCTAAGTTTTCTAAATTATCTGCCTTCTTAAAAATTGCTTCAAATGCAGCACGTATCCTTGAATCTATAGAAACATATTATTATGTAAATTAAATTTTAAAAATTTATATTTGAAAAGTAACCTTGAGATGTTACTGTCGAATAAGGAGTAGGCATTGGACTTGCAGCTGAAGGACTTGAACGAGCAGTGAAAGAATGGGATTTTTTCAAGATTGATTTTCTTGGAGCAATATCACGAATAAGACGATTCACTGGTTCAGTAGATAGAGTCTGTAAATAATTAATTCGTCCTTCAGAACAAGCAAAATTAATAGTTAATTATAAAAATTAATTTACTCGTACTTCATCATTTTCTATTTTAATAGCCCTTGATGCTTTGACATTTCGCAACATATCTGGTGCAGGTGTGACTTCAAATCTTGACGGACGTCTTTCACGTGAAAACGGTGATCCATCAATTTTTAAATGCTGTGATTCTTCTTTAGCTCTCCGAGCTGCCACTTGTAACCTCCTCTCACGACCCAAAAATTTATTAAGAAGTGTAACTAGTTCCATTCGTTGAACTGATCCCAACAGAATCATCGATTCTAAATTTATCAATAATTTGTTCTTAGAAATCATAAATACAGTATTATACAGTTAATCATAGATAATACCTGGAGAATCAACCAATGGAAATGAGCGCAATTGCCTAACTGATTCTAGCAGATTTTTAACATTTGCGTATGTTGCTCCTAACCAGATATATTTTACATCAGTGACCATTATATCTTCCACAAATATATTATAAGCACTATAAATATTTTTTTTAAAGAAAAATTAATTTTAAATTTATAATAATATATACCCTATATTATATTTACTCTGTTGAACTAGAAACTATATCAGGCAAATAAGGTAATTTCTTTATCATAATAATGCTGTCGTATATGGAAGGTTGAAGAGCTTGAGCAACTGCATTTGAAACTAACACAGCAATCTACACAACATAAAATATTAAACAAATATGCTAATACAAATATTTATCTATCGTTTACCATGACTGGCAATATGTGCGAAATCTGTCCTGTCAATTCAAATACTATAACTGAGGTTGACACTGTGTGAGTTACTGCGCCAGACCAAGCAGCTGCTCCCACAACTGCGTAACCACCTGGCATAATTCGACTTAAAGTTGAACCATATTGAACGCCTTCAGGAAACCATAAAGACATGCATTCTCCAATAAGCCGACCAAATGCTGCTCCTAAAAATATAAAAGAAATTTTAGATATTTTACGTCATTACAAAATTATTCATTCTTACCCATTTTGAAATGTGGAATAAAAAGACCTGAAGCTACCGGAATTGTGCAAGCTAATGTCGTATGAATAAACTTTATACACAAATAAAATAATCAGATTAGTTTAAAATAAATAATAAAATAGTAAAATAATACCGTCATGACAACGTATACAGTTAAAGTAATATATATATTACTATTGGGAGTTGCCCAATTCTTTATAATTTTTTCTTCGTCAATATCATGTTCACCATGAGACCATGAAAAATTACTGAACAATTCAGTTACTTGTTCATGGCCACTAATCTATGAAAAAAAAATGAAATTAGTTCTTTAGTCTGTAATTTAATTGTTGTTTATTTATTCGCTTACCTCAGTGGCCATAAACTGTCCGAGTGAAAGAGGAAATGTTACAGATGATATTATTAGAGTTAATAAACCAGGATATAAAAAACGACTATAATAAAAATAGACATTGGTAATAAACTTAAACAAAGCTTTCATTTTATTATACCGCACTTCTTTTGTAAAAAGTAATTCACTCTTTTATTCTTCCGCATCCATGTTACATATTGCCTATGCAGCCATACGAAAAAAGCACCGGCTAATCCAGATAAGGCACTAATTTTTTAAAAAATTTGATGTGTAAATAGCTGATGTAGGTAATTAATTAAAAGAATAATTTATTTACCCAATTAAAGCAAACACAAACAATTCTTGTGGATCAAATGGAATTTCCAAGTTAAAATTTGTTTTAAATAAAGCTGTTATAGTGACTAAAAATTAAAATAAAAGATAAAAATATTATATTTTAAACCTGAATTTATAATTTTTAAAAACTCTATACCTTCATCTTTAAACCAGACAGCCAGTAGCCTAAAGACCATAGCTCCACAAACTGCAGCAAAAAAACCCCTCCAGTAATTTCGAACAGCAAAATAAACTGATGTTACTTCAATACTAAACATTACTCCTAAATATTTTATTCTAATTAAGAAAACTAGGATTATTATTACGTCTAAGACCCACCTCCAACAGGAGCTGCAAAACTACATGCAACACCAACAGCACAGGCTGCTGCCAACATTTCATGACTCCGAGATTCATTCTTGGAATAATAAAAAGTTTAATTAATTAATTTAAAAAAAATTGTATCATTTTAATTTTTTTTCAAAACCTTTATTACCTCGTAAATTCCTTTAAAAGAAGTGAAAAACTTGCTCAGTAAAGAACCCATTATGCTTGAAATATGTACAAATGGTCCCTTAAATACATGAAATAAATAAGTAAATAAATAACTTACGTAAAATAAATAACAGTCAAAGTGATTTTAAAATGTAAAAAAAAGGCAGTTTTAATTTTACTGATTTCCTATTTCAATTTAGTCCTCTGCCCTAATCTTGTTACAATTAATTATCATTTGTCTAACAGCTACTGATTTGATAAAAGGATAAATGCCAATCTTAAAGCAATAAAATCAATATTTTTCAAACTGCACTTAAGGCAAGCTAAACTCTTTTCTTACCTCTTTCCCCAACGGAAGCCCGCTTCCTAAAGTTGATGTTAGTCCGACAATTTTGGACACTAAAGTTCGAAATGTTAAATACTCTTTAAGAACTACACCACGCAAAACTGTTTTCATTTCTGGAATTCCTGAACCTAAGAAAAAAAAATTTTAAAAGAAAATAATTTATTTTATTAAATATTAAATATTAAATATTAAATATTAAAAATGAATAATTAATAATTATCGAACCTATGGCTTGCGGTGCAACGATATGAGTAAACCCAGATGAAAATAAAATGAGTACAGTTGGAAATGAGACCCAAGCGACATATTGAAGGGCAGGCCTGTTGACCAAGTCCTTGTAGAGCCAGAGCCTAGCTGAATTTTATTACATTGTAATTAATCAGATCATATTAAAGAAGAAAAAAGTGAGTATATATAAAAATCAGGTTGCATATGCATGAGTTAACTATAAGTGAGGACAAATCAATTAAGAGCAACTGATGCATTTAATCGAAATGTCGAGTCACTGATCTGAGGTCACCTCTTTCACACATAGCAATTGCAAAATCCATTGCAAAGCTGACGAGGGCCATGCTTACTCCAAGCAGGGCTAAAAACACCCAATCTTCACCTATTCGTGCAAATGTGTGCCGCCAGAGTAGGCAAAAAAATTCTAGAAAAAAAATATTTGTATATAAATGGCAGATGTTTCAAATTTAATCTGTCATATTTATTTTATATGCAATTACCTAAGCATTTTGATCTGCACTTTCCTGGATACGGTTTAAGACTTTTTCTTCTAAACCTTTCCTCTCTCCTCCGTAATTTATCAAGCAATCTTACTTTAGCTGCTTCTTCTTTGGCGTATTCTCCGAGATCTCTCGAATAGCGGCCATACATCTACATAATATATTATTAATTCTTACTTAATAAATATTTTTTAAAAAACAACAAAACAAAAAGTAAAAAAAAATTTAATCATGTAGTAAATATACAAATCTTGTTTATTTACAGACACTTTTATTATAGTGTTAAATTGCATCAAATTAATCACAGGAATTATTTTTATTAGAAAAAAAATCTGGACATATAATTAATTATATATGAAATTCTACTTCGTTCTCCCCTCAAGGCGTGAAATTGTTATATAATACTATAACTTTAATAGTCCATTTCTGAGAAAGGGAAGAGGTTTTGCTCAATCACTAATAATTCTTAAGATCAGTAGTTTTGTCACGGAAGAAAGTGTGTTCTATTGGTAGCAGTTTCCTGTAATATTAAACACTGGCACAGCCTTAAAATCAAGGACTAACTTCAATTGTGTACATAATGTTTGAATGTGTACGGTATTTTTGTCCTGAATGTTATTTTTAAGTTTCATTAATGTTGAATAAGCGTTAAATTAGAATGTAATTATGTAGACATGAAGAATTAAATGATTTTCGCTGTTAGCAAGTTGTGTGTAATTAATGTTCTCGTTAATTAATGTCATGTTTGTTTTGGTTAAATGTCCGCTAAGTAACTTGGAGAAAAAAATATAGGTAATATTTCAATAGTTTGTTAAGATGTATACTTTGTACAGAACATGATAAAAAGCAACCTTGAATAAGCAAGGTTACTTCACAATGGCCAAAAAAAGTGGTTGAAACAAGAAAAATCTTAACTTGAACCAATATTTGCAAAAGGTGAACTTGTTGTTTAGGAAGTGTTCAATTATTTTTTTAATATTGCAATTATTTCGACATCTTAGAAGCATTTTTAAAATGTCATAAGCGCAAATATTTGCTTTTGTATTTAAAAAAAGAAGTTTGTGTAAATAAACACAATACGATAAATCGAGTAAACATTTGATTAACTTTTAATGAACATTTTATCTGCTTTTTAAACATGGGTTTTTGTCAATTAAAAATAATTTTTTAAAGAAATTGCGCTTTAAATTTATATTTTTTATGATTTTATTTTATGATCAGATTAAAATTTTAAATTATCATAAAATCCTTTAATCACGCAACGCAGAACTAAAAATAAATCAATAAAATAAACTTAAGTGAAAGTTTATAAAATCAAGTAAATTAGTTAAAATTATTTCACACTAGTACAGTAACCTCACTAATTACGGAAACAATAAGCGTGTCACCGTCAACAGTTATAACTCTTAACGAAATCCCCAGGTGCCGGTGATAGCGTGACCCACCAACGGAAAAAATTAAAAGTTTAAACGATTTGTCCACTCGTAAAAGCAAACCAAATCAAGAGATCCATTTCTTAAAATAATTTTATTTACTCACCAAAGTGTGCTGATAACCCAACTCAGGAGTTTCTTGAGCATTTACGCTCGGCCGCCTTATGTTGGACGCCATATTTTCAACAGACTGAGAGAAAGAGCCGCCCGCTGATACCTGTTGAATGTGAAGCGCCCCCAAGAGCAAGCCTCAGGGAAAAGCCAATACAAAGGGGCAGCGAAAAAAAAATTCAACTTAAAAAAACCCTGCCAAGATGGCTATGGTAACCGAGTAATTAGAAAATAGAAAGCCTGTATCACGTACGTAACTTCATTTGTGATATTATCACGCATTATATGTGTATATCCTGTTGTCAAAACTGATGTAATTTGTTTAATATTATTACTCACTTCCTTCTCACGAAATTTTAACGGTTTATTTTATTTTAAAATAGTTTAAAATATTCAATTACAGTTATCCTGCTAGTATGTAAAAAAAATTCATAAATTTGATTAATTTTATGATATGCGAAAAAATTTAAGACTGTTGTTCACTTTTATAAATACTAATGAATAGAGGATAATTTCGTTCGCTATTTCGTAAATTTAAAATGTTTATATAATGATTCACGGTTATAAATCAATCCATTTATTACAATAACAATTACATGTGTAGAAACTAAAAAGTTTTATAAAATATTTTTTAAACTATTAAAATGGGAAGGAATATTAAAGTTTTGTGACGTCATACGAACCCCAGTTATCAGAATGGGTTTTTTCCAGGAAGGGGGAACAAGGAATTAAATAAATCAAATGACCCTCTCAAACTGAATAAATGTATATTTAAATATCAGGTGAATTAAAATTACACCTATATGATTCAAAATTCGAGTTAATGCTATGTATTTATTGCATTAAATATTGGTTTATTTATTTCCTATCAGTGAACTTTTTTAAATCTACATTGCATTGAACCAAATAACGTGACCTTACAATCACCGACGGCATTTCAAAAAAATGTAAACTGTAAATTAAAAAATTAAAGAAAAAAATTGATACAAAACATACCATTATACTTTTTTGTTGTAATTTAGATATGAGTTTAACTACTAGAAATAAATTTTGTACTAAATCTAATTTCAAAACATGTTATTTACA
This sequence comes from Geophilus carpophagus, assembly GCA_034687075.1. Taxonomy (NCBI): domain Eukaryota; kingdom Metazoa; phylum Arthropoda; class Chilopoda; order Geophilomorpha; family Geophilidae; genus Geophilus; species Geophilus carpophagus. The sequence goes on along the minus strand of JAQFZN010000039.1, from coordinate 41,641 downwards.
CGTATCAATAACATTGCTTAATTTAGATAGAAGATAATTTTCCCGCATTTTTAGGCATTGTACGCTTTAATGGTACCAACAAAAAAATAGAAAATAACTTAATCTTGTATGTTATTATAAACAAAACCAAAATGAGCAAAATAAAGAATAAATTAGTAACAAATGCTGATTTTTAAAAAATCTAATCTATAATTAAATGCAAATAAAGCAATTACTCAGAAATAATTATGGTACCTATCAAGTTTATTTATATCATTAATTATCAACAATAAACAAAAAATAACCAATCAAGTTTGTTATTTTTTTTCTCTTCTAGTTACATTGAAAACGATTTGCAATAACTATGCAAATTCTAACTAAGTGTATTAGCTTTTTTATACAGTAACCAGAGAGAATGGATATTGAAACACGTACCAGACTATCACGAAAATCAGTTTGGCAACTTTTGGACTGCATCTTTTGGGGGAAACTCTCTATATCATTGTTTTTAATAAAATAAATCTGCTTTTCTTAAAAGGTATATACAAAGTCTAAAGTCAGCCGACGTGAAATATTTGGCAGAAGTTCATAATACTAAAAATAGGGGGAAACAAATTTAAAAATATTATTGACTAACTGTAAGACTTTTATTGTCACTATAATAAACTACTATAAATAAATTAAGAAATCTAATCAAATCATTAAATTTTCAATTGAGGGTTTTAATAACGAAATAACAAGAAAAACGCACAAAGAAAAAAATTCTACAAACAGGTTAACTCAGGAATTTTAACCTTTTTTGGTTGTCATTGGCCTCATTCCAACCTTCCATTACATTAACCAAGCACCCTGTAGAAAATCAAATACATGATAAATCATCCCAATTTCTCCAAATGATGTAGTACATAATACTTTTTATAATACATAACAATAACAAACAACAAATATCACTAACTTTTCCATTTTTACCAAACATTATCAATTATTGTAAACTTCAAATTTATATTACATTCAATATAATAAAATTCATCCAATATTTTCATTATTTTCATTTTTTACATTTTAGTTTCAAATTCTTCATATAAAAGTTGGATCATCCTGAAATTTCGAAAATGCAAAAATATTAAAAATTATGAATTCATCACCAGGTCTAAAAATAAAACTAATGAGGCTAAAATAATTCACATGTTTCAACTAAGTAGAAACAACATTGCAATTAACTATTCATGCCTTTAGGAATGCAAATACATATATTATTTTTTGAATTTTTTTTACAGAGACACTTTCGCTACCTTAATGGTTAAAACGTACAGCGATTATGCCTTAGGACTATTTAAAGGTTAATGACATGAAAGATAAACAAATGAGGAAAAATATTGACATCTCCAACTTGAAAACATGAAACATGAGCTACAGCAAATAATTCATTGCGTTTAAGTTGTCAATTTAAATCTTTTTATCTCAATTACGGTTTAGATAACTCGTTAATCAGAGCGATTAAAACCAGTTCATTTTTTTTATTTTATAAAACAAATAACCTCAAGGGACTCGTTATTGTCTGAGTAGTTTGATGGGAATCCTACTACTTATGAATGACAAAAGATTCTTAAACAGGGCGATAGCCTTGAATCAGTTATAATTTATGGGGTATTTAATTCGGGGATATTAAAGCAATACCACTCATTTACTTCAATTCATGATGTACTTAATGTTATATATTGAGAAAAAAATTTATGGTTTAATTACCATTCATTGTAAATAAAAAGGGCAAAGTATTAAAATTAAAATTAAAAATAGAAGCAAATCTTTTTTTCTTTTTATTACTGCAAGCAATTTAAATAGAAATCATAAAATCAACTTTAATAAATTCATTTCCAAGAAAATTTAAATGTATATGTATATAAAATGTATATAAAAGAATTCATTTTCTTAGTTTTGATTAAGGCATTGGAATTAATTATATACTCGACAATTAAATCAGAAGTGAGTGATGATTCAATTGTGTTTTGGCCCTAAGCCAAATCTTGAGATTACGCACAAAGTAAATTTATATAATTTAAATTGCATTCACTAATTAACTGTAAGACGAACAAGGCATGTACTTTTTAAATTTTAATTTAAACCACGAACCATTTAAATTAAAAAACACAAAAACAAAATGTTTTTAATATTATTTAACTGAAACTAAGAACATTTCCTGATTTTAGGGAATTTTCTTGTCTTGCAAGTTAAAAAAACCAGGTCAAGAGAAGATTAAAAAAAATTCTCCTGCATGGAGTAGACAATCCCTAAAACCGGTTTCTTTCTTTTTTCTTTTTAAACGATGCATGTAATAGAAACAACAATCATTCTCGACTGCGATGAAATAAGTTATCTAACCTGTATAAAATAATGATACTCACTTGACAAAGAAACGCCACTTCAATTTTCTTTTTTAATGTTTGATTTTTTTAAAGCTATTTGAATTGGTATCGGTTGAGTAAAATAAAGACTAATCAAAAGAATCAAATGACATAGATGTAATAAAGCACTGCTCCAAACTGTGGATGGATATGTGTTCCAACACAATTCGATTACACCAAGTACACATAGTCTAACGATAAAAAATAAATATAAAATTTCAGTATAACTACCGCATCAAAAAACATCAAATACAAACCTAAATAAAGTTGGTAACTGCGTATTCCATAAGAGATATGGTAACGTATGAAAATACCACACATAAAATTGATAATGTAATGAGCGACTGAATGATATGCCAATTAGATTAGCGGTAAATAAGGGTAAAATTAAAGCATTTGGTGACAATTCCATTTGGCCATTTTTTAAAACTTGTAAATTAGGAATTAGTCTAAAATTAAATACAATATGTAATTTATAATTTAATTTAAATAAAAAATTAAAACTCACTTTATCCAATACTGCTTGGTAAATACACAAAGAATAATTACATGAAGACTCAGTAAACATAAATGGAATGAACGATTAACAAATATGTTCTCATCCAAAAACCTCCAGTTAACAGTCCACTCATAAAGAAATACTCGCCCAAAGTCAAAAGACATTTTCAAATAACTCCATGGATTTGAAAGAAGAAAAGGTAAACTTAATACAACCTAATAATAAAAAAAATTAATAAAAATAAATTAATTAGTTCATTTTTAATATTACCTGAGTTAAAGCACAAATGAATAACAATTTTACAGTTTTAAAAACTCCATTCACACTCAACATAAGGATAAAAAGAGCAGGTGCAAATAATAAAATATTCATCTTAATTGACACAGCTAAACTGAAATTAAAGTAGGTAAGTAAAGCTACTCTTTAATTATTTATTTTTATATTTACCTATATACGAAACATCCCCAGATCCATTTCTTATCTAAAAATAAATTTACGGCTATATAAAAGAAAAGGATCGCAACAGGATCATTAAACATTCTTAGGATGTATATGGAATGAATACGATATGAGCTACAGCAAAGAAACAGCAGAGCATATGGAGGAACCTAAAGCAATATTATTAATTTTAAATTAAATAAATCATACAAATTATTAAAAGTAAATACACATGCCTTCTTCGTTTTATGATAAATTCGAAATACAAATATTAAAGTTATAAGGTACAAAAATGAAAATATATATTGAGCAAAATAGATATTTGTTCCTCGATTTGTTACGAAGTACAAAAAAGAAAATATATATACAAAGCCTGCGGGATATCTGCAAGTAATTTTATTTGTTTTATTACAAATTATATACTTATTTTGTTTACACTTACACTAAGGGCCCTGTATCACCTTTTAACTTGGCATAATCAAATGTGCCATTTACTACGCCTTCAACTTCCTGCATGTAAGCTTTCCAATCAATTTCTGTATCTAAAAGTGCAATGATTAATTAGTAAGAAATTTCTTTTTTAAAGTATGCACTCAACTTACATGGAACTTTTTCAATGACTAGAACATTAACCACGATTTCTGCAAAAATTAGCATCATAGCAATTAACCACGTAAAATCTGGATTCAATAAAACCAGTTGAAACGTTTCCTTATTGCCATATAATTTTACGAGTTTTATAAAACGTTGAAAAATGCCATTCTTTCCCTTTCGAGACGTTACATTCCTGGAAGACACCATCTTGTTTTAATAGCGCTCTCTTCTGGTACTCAGTAGAGATGAAATGACAGTAGTTGCCATCTGTTGCAAAACTTTAGAATTAAATGAATATTATACTTTATGATTACATTCTGTTTTATCTCTACATCCACCTGTAGATTTTGATTTCACTAAACCTTCGTTTAATATTTTTTTAAAATATATTTTTGAATGTTAAAGGATAATCATTTTTAAGCTTTTAGGAACATTAATTTCGTTTTTAAAAAAAACATCGTTGAGTAGTATTTCGAAACTGTTGTCCCCACCACCACAAGTGAGTTTGCGCAAACGGAGATGAATTCCCTGTTCGATCGCGCGGCTCTTTCTCTCTCTCTCTCTCTTTCCTCCGCACAACATGTCTGCTTTTTCGCACACGAGGCCATCGCAGTTCCCAATGCTCCCATCTTCAAGGCATAAACTACCTTTGTACAATGTATCATAATACCCTTTAATGCCAAAGATTACCACATTTTTATTATGGCAAAACACAACGATCTCCTTCAAATTCTAAACAGCAACTGCTTTTATTTCAGGTAAGTTTTCTTTTAATTTTTTTAAATATTTTTTTAATTTAATTTTTAATTTTTAGTTTATTTTTTAAATTTGACAAAACATTTAATTTACAAATTACTGCAAACTCAAGTTTTATTTTTATTATTGCTTTCAAATTTTAAGTAATTTTTTTTTTTAATTTTTGATTATAAATTACATATAATTAAACAAAAGTAATAAATTCGCAACTACAATATAATTAATATAAAATTATTCTCATATTTCTTAACTAAGATGCTTATAACTTAAATCTTTGATAACTGTTCAGCTTTAATATACATCAGTACGACACTGGAAAAATCCATATCAGTTAGTTAACACTTCCAATTTGAAAATTAAACCATTAATCTTTTTAATTCTCGACAAGCTTGTGGCCTTTTTTAATTATAATAAATAATTACGGACATTGTTGACACGCATTCCAATCTTTTCACCCACATATTAAACGCCACTGCGGATGTGGGCGCAGCATCCCGTCCCAACAAAGCTAAAGCTCCGCCTACAGGGCAGGCTTCTCCTTATAGCATCAATTTGAGAAAAAAATTCCTACACGCTTTCAATGACGAAGACAATCACATATAAAGAGCTATTTTGTGATTTCAAATGCCAGTTAAGCTAACCATGTAAAATGATTTCGTTTCTAGACTATTTCGAGAGATGTGGTTTCAACAGAATCAATATAAATGGATCGTCCTTGTACTTGTACCGCAGCAAAGTTTACAATTTTAATCATCAAACAATAAATTTCAGTTTAAAAATTAAAAATTATTATTTTTTTAATAACTTGATAGTTCAGTTAACATAAAACAATTGAAATTTTACTTAAAATAAAACGATAAGCACAAGAAAATACATCAATCTATGTTATTTGTTCATTAAGTTTGGGCGTTGACTTGAATACTGTTCAGTGGACCGAAAAGTCAATGAGAAAGGAATATTTGTGTGCTCACTCTTTAGCCGCTATGTCATTATAGTATCTAAGTGAAGTGATGTGAAAGAAAAGAAAATTCCCGCTTAGAATTCCGTGGCAGCACTTGCTTCTTAATTACTTTATACGTGCCACAAACCAAGTCAGATGAATGCTCTAATGCGCAAACATCTCAAAAGCAAATAAACAGCAAAGTATACACATTCGCTTAAATTACACACAAAATGTATCATCAGGAGTGTTTATATTATACTCATAGCGTGTGTTTATTATTAGTAAATGTTGCTAGTTTTATTACTACAATTTATTTCAAACGTAATCGCTCGGTTACCATAGCACTAAGTTTTTCTAACACCATTTCAGAATATCCATCAGGATATTTCCCTTCCTTTTCTGGCTCGGACTCACCAATCCTTCAATGGCTTGGGAAAAGGTCTCTTCTCGGTTCCCTCTCATATCTTCTTTTATTCATATGACAAAAAAGGATTCTTTAGAGGCGCACTTGTTAGAGCCAGAAGTCAAAGTTAGTTATCAGAATACCATTTCGAGCCCCAACAACCCCGCATTCCAATTGAACCATAATAAAGGTCTTAGATTGCACAAAAGAGCAGCTGATGATGATGATGATTGGAGTACAGACCATTCCTTTAATTCTAATAACAATAATGCGGGTTTTAGTGGTGTACAAGGAGCTATTGGTAAGATTACATAATAGTTTTGCAGACATACGTTAGCTGAATGTTAACTCTAATGATAATTTTCTCTTTAGCTGTAATTAAAGGCTGTTTTTATAAAAATATCCATTAGTGTTATCACTAAGTTGCGTGTGTTTGCAAAAACTTTTAATTTGTATAGCATTAATAATATATATATATATATTTATCTCTCTGCTTATATTAGGTCTTAATGAAATGGAAATCACTCTTATTGTAGTGTGCTCAGCAATAGGCCTACTCATGTTTATCATTGGTCTCATTTTTTTGGCTAGGTATTGCCATCTTTATATTTGAAATAAACAAATAACAGAATTTAATTAGGTATTACTGGAAGAAATTTCACGGCGATAGTCATGGATATCATGGAGTAATGCAAAGGAATAGTTCTGAAAGCAGCATGGGAACAACTCGCGCTGATCCTAAAGAAGCAATGGCAAGAGTATGTAGTTTCATCTTAAGGTTTGCCGCTGGTTATGTTTTAATCATAAATTCATATTTCATTTTCTAGTTCGAAGAACCAGAAGCAGCGAATCCATACCTTTTACATCCATCAGATGCGCTTCTTATCAAACAACAAATAATTGAGCAATCAGCTGAAAAGGAACCTCTACTTCCATGTGCAAATGGCACCGCGTTTACAGATCGCCAACAAATTAATACTGACAAGTCCGAAGCAAAAAACGAAACCAAAATTGTAATTTAAATTTAAATTACATCTGAGGCGCGTTTAGGTGTTTAGGGGCCCTAGCGACAAAATGAGTTTTAATTTATCAATTTTTTTTTTGTCAATTTAATTAAAACAACCCCGTGGTGATTGTGTTCAGTTTGCCCCTGCAACTTGTGTGCCTATGCCTAAATGCGCTGCTGAATTACTTTTAACTGTAAATTTATAAACACTATTATCTTAATTATAGGATAATATGCCACTAACAGTCACTCCTTCCAAAAAACAACTTCCTACCAACTATGTAGCGCAGTTACAAAACACGTTGAATAGTCGGACTGGTTTATCTCAATCTGACTGCAGCATCTCATCTTTTACGACAACAAATCCTAGTTACAAATATGGCAACCAAACTGGTTATATGAGTGGATATTATGGATATCCATACGACACGACATTTGATAATGACAATTTTGAAACTAGCACAAAAGTAATAAAAGGCAAAGAAACCACTATGCCAGTTGTGAGTTTCAGACCTGGCAATGAAGACAAAGAAAAATCCACAGAAACGCAATTATCAAATGAAAAAGATATAAAAATTGTAGATGATCAAGTTGCGAATGATGTGATCGAATGTGACTACGTAGTAGATGATGACATTTTAAGTGCTGATCCGTATCGCCTTACTGGAACCACCAGAGCTCTTAGTCTACCAGAGAGTTTCGATCGAGAAGAGAATATTAAAGATGAGTCCAAAGATGTGGATTCTGTAAGACCGACTGACTCTGGTTGGGGGGATACAGTCAAGGGCCAATTTCGTGGTTCTCTTCCAGTTCTTCACTTGAGTGTTAGTCCCGAGAAAGAAAAGAGTTCGGTTAATGATAGCGCATCCTCATATCCTAATGAGAAAGAAAAGATAACTGATAAATCGTTACCTATTTCTTTATCCAAAATGCTTCCAAAACGTTTCGACAAAAGTTAATCCTCAAATATCGGCAAATTTAAGTAAAAATCAATATAATGTTCATTTAATGAACGCTAATTATCCCAACAAAATATTTTACAATATCGGTTGCCAAATAATTCCATTTTCTATAATTAATTTTTTCTTTATTTTTGGTTGCTTTTAATTATAAATTTTAAAATTTTAATTTTAGAATTTTAGAATTGTTGTTGACAACAAATTATCATAGTGTAATCAATAAAATGAACTGTATTAAAATATCATAAGAGCATTATGCACATTTTACTTGATAATTTGATCTTGGCTATTTTGATTTTTTTTATAAAGGCAGCCTTAGATTCTGATATTTATCAAATTTTATGTCCAAAATAACACCAAAAGATGAATTTGAAATTTTAAGTACGCAATTAAATATCTCAAACAAGCAGATTTGAATTCATTAAATGAGTTACTTCCAAAAATATATTAAACTTTTTTCTTTTTGGAAGCAGCTTTTTTTTTTAGTTTCAAAAACTGTTTGAGTCATGAAATATTTAATACAACATAAGTAAAATTTATTACTTCCAATTCATTCTCACTATATGCAACAATTTTGCTTAATAAGCTTTTGCTGGTTTTATTTCACTTCATGATTTGTACATGACAAGAGTATAAAATATTTATTTTGTTAATTTATTCACCTTTATAGCCTTATATATTTCACACAGCAGCTCATGTAGATAAAATTGTTAATATGTTAAAATATGGTAGCAATCGATTTTAACAATTTATATTTGCCTTATGCTTTTTTTGTCATATACTGCACTCTGTGCACTGTAAAACTTGAAATTAAGTCTTTCTGACTATAAATAGAAAAGAATATAATTAACAAAAAATGTATCCAAATTAGAAACATTTTTAAAGCTATTAAAAATTTACTCCTGTGTTATTTAAAACAAGTTCTGTTTATTCATTATTTTTATTAAAATCAATCTTTCTCATTGAAAAAATTAGTTTGTCTTTATTTTACAATTCAGCGCAAAACAAATGCACAATTTATCATTACTTTTCCTTAAAATCAATACAAAATTTTTCCAATTGATGGAATGAAACTTAATAAATAAAAAACTATTATATTTTCCCAATGTTAATCAAAACTTAAAATTCATATTTAATGGATGAAAATATAATTATCTGCCTATCAGGACGCTGATGAACATGATTTCCTTTTCTTCAGTAGCTAACTGCATTCAACATAAAACCAAATTAATAAAACTAATCATAAAATTAACAAAAAAAAACTTACTTCTCTCATTTGTATTAATCTTGTGTTATACGTTCTAATTCTTCCATATTTTCAGCATTAACTTGCAAAATTGGACGACCTTAATAAAAACAAAAATAAGTATTTTTAAGGCAAATATTTTTATTCTGAATTATACCAAAATGTGCTTCAATTTCCTTTAAATAGGCCATACTGCGATCTCCATCAACCATATTAATAGCAATGCCAGGTTTACCAAAACGCCCAGTTCGACCAATCCGATGTAAATAAGTCTCAAAATCCGGTTTGCCTTTAGAATCCAATGTGTCATCAAAATTCACAACGACAGTTACTTGCTCCACATCAATCCCTAAAATAAATAAATAAATTAGTTCAATAAAACAAAATTAAAAATAAATCTTCAATTTCACCTCTTGCTAAAACATTTGTAGTTATAAGCACTTTTTCTGTTCCTTTTCTAAATCGATCTAAAATGGCTATCCGTTGTTCTACTGTCAAATCTCCTGATAATAGAGCAACAGCATGACCGTCTTTACTCATTTTGGCAGTTAACCATGAAGCAGTCTTTCTTGTCTAAAATCCAAACACATTAAACTCTTCAATTATTGCTTCAAGTAATAAAATAAAATAAATTTACATGGCAGAAAATCATAGCTTGACCAATAGGAATAGCTCCATAAATATTGGAAAGTGCACTGTATTTTTCGTCTATGTTTGCACATCGAACGTAATACTGCTTAATATTTTCTAAACTCTCCTCTTCTCTTCGAAGACGTATAATAACTGGATTTTTAATTATTGCTTCTGCAAATTCCATAACAGCAGGATCGTAAGTCGCAGAAAACAACATCATCTGACAATCAGGACGAAGATGTCTGTAGAAATATTTTCAATAATAAGAATTATTTCCTGCTACTTTGTAAAAATATGTCTATTACTTATGAATGCGAATAGACTGGTCCTGATGTCCCTGAGTATCGATCATAACGTCGGCTTCATCCAAAACGAAGACACGAATTAAATTTAAATCAAAATATTTTAACTTTATAGCCCAATCCAGCACTTTTCCTGGAGTTCCGATAACGATTTGTTCCGTTAATCTATCACCTATAAAAAAAAATTTAAAATTTGTATATTATTAAAGTTACAATTTTCCTTTATTATTGTAATTATAAAATTCACCTTCTTCACCCCTAACTGCATATCTAATTTTAATATCTGGGCAATACTGAGCCATTTGTGTAGCTACAGTTCCTGTTTGAATAGCTAATTCATAAGTAGGTGACAAACATAAAACCTAATGTATTGAAATAAAGATAGAAGAAATATTTATAACTAAAGCCAAATATTACAAAGGTTTTCTGCTTTACCTGTGGATAATGTTTATCTGGATCTACACGGCTAAGCATAGCTAAAACAAATGCAGCTGTTTTTCCTGTGCCGCTTTGTGATTGAGCAATCATATTTTGAGGTCTAAAATTATGAAGTTAAAAATCTTATCATTTTTCAATATTTATAAAATTTAAAAAAAAAAAATTAAGTTAAAACTATCTTACGGATTGGCTAATAACGTAGGAAGTGCTGTTTCTTGAATTTTCGATGGTAAATTAAAACCCATCGCATAAACTCCTCTCAGTAATTCAGAACGTCTACAAAGGAAAATTAAATTAATACGCATAAACTAATACAAATTTAAGATAAAATAAATTGCGATCTTAAGACTTACAAACGAAGATCTTCAAATGTTTTAATTGAATATAATGGGGAAGTTGGATCTTTCCGTTGAACTTCAACATTGTATGAAGATTTAATTAATTTTGATCTAAATATCTTAGTAAGCAAAGAGGCCTCTGCTGGTGACAACTCCGGTTCACCTGAATCAGCATTTTTATTAACATTTAAATCAACTGTTTGATTGTGAACAGATCCGTTTGCAGATAGATTTAAAGTTTCAACCTGAAATTGAAATAATACCAAGAGAAATTTAAAACAAAATAACTATTTTAAATTAGGCCTAATTGCATGTAACCACTAAGTTATTTACTTGATTTGCTAGTTTTTTCTCTTGTTCATCGACAGCTAAACCCCAGTTAGTAAGATCAGACATTTTGGAAAGTTTCTGTCAACTGGCACAATGAATTATGTTAATTTATAATGAAATCGGTGCAAGTTATAGCAATCAGCCGCACTCAACTGTCCTCAAAAGTGTGTCTGTACTTGAACTTGAAGCAAACGCCACCTACCGATGAGTCACAATTTCAGGAATAACATGTCTCATCTAGTTCCAGTTTAATTATTTTCTACAAAGTCGTAAATTCTACCGTAGATTCCGTTTAGTCATGGCGGAAATTCATATTGTGTAATTCAAAACTCATATGGGAAACGAAAACTGCATTTTTTTCAACTCTAACATGGTCTACGTTTACAGACAATCATTTTATTCTAGATTTCCAAAACAATAAGTGCTAAAGTATAATAAATACTGTTTATAATGAAATTTAAATTTAATTGTAATTATACATTTTTTTTATACGTATTAGCAATAAAACATAAAATTAAATTTAGAATTATTTATTTACTATAGGCGTAATATGTATTTTTACACAACGTCATCTGGTGAGAACTTGATGTAATAGATTAAACGGTACAGACCTTTGTCATATTCTGTTATCTGTAGACTATGACGTGTGTTTTTCTGGCATTGGCAGCGGGTGGCAGCTACAACAGTTAATAAGCAAAGAATCGAGTGTGTCCGAATTCAGATTGTTATAAGTGTGATTCGCCAGTGTGTATCCAACATCGATAAACTAAAGACTTGAAAGTGAACCAATAATTATTGGCAAAAAAAGCTTGAATATGAACGAACTTAGCCAAGAGGAGGTAAGTGACCCGAATGCGCGTTTTAAAGAACACGAAACAGCTGAAAACCTTGCTCTGTTTGAGAGAATTTTTTTTGTTGCAATCTGATGTTTTGCTGAAAATAGATATCATTTACCTGCAAGAATATTACCGAAAAACGCAATTTAACTTAATTGCATCTTAGACAAATAATTAACATACGTGTATACAGATTAATTTAATCCTTAAGTAAAATGATTCATCTCTTAAGGGCATTCCCTCAATATAGCGATGAGGAAAATAAACCAATACGTGCGTCACATGAGATGAGATTTTCGAAATCATTTCTTGGTATTGGATTCCTCTATTAATTAAGTCAATTGCACAAAAAACTATAAACAGATCTTTTTTTTTATTTTTTGTTTTTAATGTATTTAATTAATTTTCTTTTTCAGATTAGGCGACGACGCCTAGCCAGATTAACTGGACTCACTATGCCTTCATTATCTGCTTCTAATTTGGCTCAAGATGTTGCATCAAACAGTGGTGCTGAAAGTACTGTTCTGACAAATCAAGCATCTTCAGCGCCTGTGCAAGCAGCATTTTTGCCACAAAGTCATCCACAACCAGTGCCACAGTCTGTGGATCAGTCTCAGAGAGAGACTATTATGGAAATAGGTGATTTAAATTTATGATTTTGATAATAATTTACGCTAGATAAATTGAAAGAGGAGATAAAGATGTTTTGTTTGGTTTTTATGGACTATATTTAAATGTAGCATTTGTTTTAGATGGTGCACAATTGTTTCAGCATGGTTCAACAGAATCACAGTGCTCTGAACCGCAAACCATGGACACAGATACCGAATCGCTTGAAAAGAGGTCAGTAGATGGATGAAAAAAAACTTTCCTTAACATTTTTTATAATTAATTTTTTTTTTAGTTCACTTTTTCAACTAGATGTTGATTCAGGTATAGAAAACATGGAGGTTGAAGAATTTGATAAAAAAGAATCTTTGAAGAGACAACGAGTAAGTTTGTTTCTGTGTTGAGCATAAATTGTTAATTGCTCAACATTACATTGCAAAATAAGTGACTAGAATAATTTAATTTTTTTTTAAATTTAAATGTTTATTTTTTGTTTTTTTATTCTCATAATTATTTACACCGGAAATTTTCTGGTTATTTTTTTGTGATATTTAAGACATAAAATGTAATTACAAATAATTATAATTTTAAATGATATTCTAACGCTTGTGTAAGGACGTTTTTTGGCTTGTTGCCATACGTACCAAAAATTGATTGTAATGCCACTAACCTTGTACTTTTATCGTTAGGATTCGAACAAAGATATGTCAGAAGAACATGTTTACAGAATGTTATCAAGAATTTTCCTTATAACTTGGAATAAGGAAACCACATCTGATTTAATTTATTTACCTGAAATTGGAGAAATGTTTCAAAAACAAAACGATGGCGCAAATGGTAGAAATAACGTCGTTTGATGTTTGTTTTTTTGTTTACTGAAATACAATTTATTTTTAGTGTATTGCGATTACAAAGACTTGTTCAGTCAGATTATTGTGGAAGTGTTGACCATGTTGGCTAAAAGTCAAGAAAATATTTTTCAAAATGTTTTAAGGAAAGGTCAAGACTTGGGTGTATGTGGATCGCCCGTCCCTAGTCTAAGCGCCAGTCCGTCTAGCATTAATCCGAGTCCATTAGCATCTCCCATCACTGGAGTTACAGCATTACCTGCATTTCCACAAGGACTTCAACAATTCCAACTTGAAGATTGTCCTGAATCTCGCATGTTGACTTATTTAATGGAATGTTACAGTCGTGTTAGCATTGAGGAACGCCATGCACCAAAAGTATTAATATTAATTTAATATTATATTTTTAAAATAACTAAATGTAGGTGCTTCTAATGTAGTGTTTCAGTTCAAAAAAGCGCGCGCTTAGTTTTCATTGCTCAGGTTTAATTCAAGTAAAACAATATATTTATCCTGTAATTAAAATTAAAATCAAAATTTTTTGTCTATTTATTTATTTATTTATTTTTATTTTATTTAGAAAACCAGTATGCCACCATTAAGTGAGATTTTGACTGATATACGATCTCAATGTGTACAGCATTCTATTTTAGTGATTCAAGGATTGTTTACGTCATTAAGGTGAATTGAAATCTATCAAGTTTCTGTTAAGATGTTTTTAAATGTTTTATTTTTAAATTAAAGACCTCCAGCCAAGCCTTCAATATTGATGCCGTATTTATTTGGGCAAAGTATGCCAAGAGGATTTTTGCATGAATTAGTTTATTTCTCGTCGCAAAATGATGAATGTCTGAAGTCGGTTTTTTGGCCTGTTCTTCAATCAACTCTTCAAGCTACACGATTGTGTTCATTGGAATCAGATTGTTTTCGACAACCTTTACAAGTACTTAGTGAATTGTGTGAAATCCGGTGTGGACCTACGGGTAATACTAGACCAATTTGCAGTTTGGTAAGTAAATTTATTATCATTTTTGAATCAAAATTAATTAATTTTTTTTCAGATGGTTAAACAATCTCAGTGGCTCCCAGAGCCCATCTCACAGGCAGTTGGTCGGGAAGTGATGAAATTATCTTTTTTTGGCCCTTTTTTAAGTTTATCTGCATTTGCTGAAGACGATGTTAGTTAAAATATATTTATTATGAGCTAAATAATTTTAATTTTAATTTATATTATTTTAGACCCGTGTGGTAGAAAAATTTTTTTCCGGTAATACTTTAACTGCAGACAATCTTCGATTAATTAACCAGGCTTTGCAACATTCATTGGAATGTGCAAGAGTAAGTTAAAAAGAGTTAATATTTTGATGATAATTTAAATTTATTTTATCTTTTTTTTAATCACAGAGTGAAGCATTTAAAATTTTTCATTCAGTGTTAGTGAATGCCGACAGTCGTGATGCAGCAATGAATTTTGTTGCTCTTGCATTGAGTTCAAATGAAAAGAGAGCTCAGTTACAAGTATGCTTTAAAAATATTTTGTGTTTCATTTTTAAAATTGTTGCAATTTATTCTAGATGGATGAGCAGCTTGTTGCTAGTGATGGTTTTATGCTAAACGTTTTAACGGTTTTACAACAGTTATCTGTTAAAATTAAATTGGATCGGGTTGATATCTATTACCCTTTTAATACTAGAAGCAGAGTTCAAGTTAAAAATGAAACACGTATTAAGTGTACAAACCAGGAAGTGACTACATGGATGGAAGAATTGAGTAAGTTTAACGATCATAATAAAGAGAAATAATTGGTTTTAATATGCTTTTTTTATAGGTTTGAATAAAGCTCATGCATGGCAAGAGCCAAAATTTCTCACTGAATGTTTTTTTCTAACTTTGCACTGCCATCATCTGTCTATTGCCCCTGCATGTCGTAAATACCAACGGCGACTTAGAGCTATTCGCGATCTTCAACGTCTTATTGAAGAGATGGTTGGATCGGAAAGTCAGTGGAAAGATTTGCCAATGGCTGCAAGAAATCGTGAACTAATGAAAAAGTGGAAGACACAAGTGAAAGTATGAATAATTATTTAAGAAACATTTTATGCGATTTTAATCAATTGTTTTTGCTTAGAAATTAAGTAAAAGTAAAGCGTGTGCTGATGCTGGGTTGTTGGATGAGACGCTTTTAAGACGCTGTCTGCAGTTTTATAGTACGTCAGTTTCCTTGTTGATTAAATTGGTTTCGCCAAATTCGGAAAAACCAAGTTTGCCACTGCCAGCCGTCGTGCCGATGCCGTTTGCTGCATATCCAGATTGGTATATTGAAGATGTTGCCGATTTTTTACTGTTCGTGTTGCAGTAAGTAGCTGTATTTACTTTTAATCTATTATTTATTTAACTAAAGGCATTAAGATGTTGTATACAATTTATGTTTCTTGTCTTAGTTATTTATTTATTTTTATTTTATTTGCAGATTTGCACCTCAAGTGCTTGAAGATACTTGTACACCTGACATTCTTACGTTCCTTGTGCTCTTCATTTGCAGCCCGAACTATATCAGTAATCCGTACTTAGTAGCAAAATTGATTGAAGTTATCTTTGTTGCTAACCCAGTCATTCAACCAAGAAGCGAACTTCTATATCATAGTATTATGACGCATCCATTAGCTGAAAAACATTTAATTTACTCGCTTATGGAATTCTACACAGGTAAGTTATATCAATTAATACGGTAAATTAATATGTAAAATTTTAATGAAATTTTAACGTATATTTTCTATTTTGTAGATGTGGAAACTACAGGAGCATCAAGTGAATTTTATGATAAATTTACCATCCGTTATCATGTCAGTATCATTTTCAAAAGTTTATGGGAGAGTCCCGTTCATAAAAAAGCCATTATTCAAGAATCTAAGTAAAGATTAAAAAAAAAAATGCATATTTTATTTTTTTTTAATTTGTTTTTATTAATTTTTCATTTCAGCTCAGGGAAACAGTTTGTTCGATTTGTGAACATGCTCATGAATGATACGACCTTTTTATTGGATGAAAGTTTGGAGTCACTCAAAAGAATTCATGAAGTACAGGAAGCAATGGAAAATAAAACAACATGGAATCAACAAGCACGAGTAAATAATATTTAATGTGAAATTTTGGTATGAACTAAAATTGAAAATTATATTTCTAGGACCTTCAACAAACGAGACAGAGACAGTTGGCTACAGATGAACGTCAGTGTCGATCTTACTTGACACTAGCTCGAGAAACAGTAGACATGTTTCATTATCTCACAAAAGAAATTAAAGAACCTTTCTTGCGCCCTGAATTGGCTGATCGGTTAGCAGCTATGCTTAATTTTAACTTGCAACAATTATGTGGTCCAAAATGTAAAAATTTGAAAGTGAAAAACCCAGATAGATACGGGTGGGAACCAAAGAAACTGCTTGATCAATTAACTGATATTTATTTACATCTTGATTCGGAACGATTTGCACAAGCAGTTGCAGCAGATGAAGTAAGAAATTTTTATTTAAAATTAATTTACAGCATTTATGAATTTCATTTTTCTTTCAATTTTCAGCGCTCTTACAAAAAAGATCTCTTTAATGATGCTCAAATGAGAATGAGTAAAGCGTTAGTGAAGAGTGCACTGGAAATAGTACAGTTCAAAGATTTCGCAAGGCGAGTTGAAGAAATATTAATTCAAAATCGAAAGCGAGAAGTGGATTACAGTGATGCACCAGATGAATTCAGAGGTAATGTTTAGCTCATCCTTCCCCTCCAGTGTTAAGGCAAAACGATATTTTTTAAATCTGATCTGATGAAAAACAATTTCGAATTTATCTTCAGATCACATTATATTTTTTATTAAATAAAATACATAATGTGTTCTAAAAATAATAAGAAATTAACGAATAGGCCTAACAATATATTGCATTAACTCATTATAATTTAAAACAATTTTTAATTTAATTTTTTTAAAATTAGATCCATTAATGGATACGGTAATGGAAGAACCAGTGATTCTTCCCAGTGGTACCATAATGGATCGGGCAATCATTGTACGTCATTTGCTCAATTCTAATACTGATCCGTTCACTCGACAACCACTTACGATGGATATGCTAAGCCCTGCCACAGAGTTAAAAAATCGCATTGACAACTGGAAGAAAAGCAAAGCAACTCAACGTTCTTCCAATTAAAATACCATTTTAATTAGACATTCCCACAAGAAAAAAATGTTATTTTGGGATTGGTGACATGTGATTCACTTAAAAAAATATATATAATACGTATATATATTTAGAGACTTCCTGTGCAGTTGAAGATTTAATCCACGAGTTTAAAACTTTCATCTATGAACGAATATTTAACAAATGAACGTTTTATAATTTTGTATTTTATTCTAGTTGTGTAATCTTCCGTATTAGTTAAATGTTTTTCTTTTCCTAAGGAATTTAGAGTAGGGGTTTGAATTTGTACTATAAAAGGCTCTCTTTATTTTCTATTTGTGAGTCAATTAAAAAATAAATCGTATCACAAAATTTTCTTTTTAAAATTAGAAATCCTAACTTGCCTTGTTTTTAAATCCAGAGGTATTAGAAAGATTATAAATACTTTGCTGTATGAATTTAAACCAAGCTAAATAAATATTTCTATTAAAATAAACAACTTTTTAATGCTTTCTAAGAATTCTAATGTTTATACATTTTTTTTAAATTTACACCGGAACAATTTTTAATAAACAAAACTTTTTCATTATCCAGAACAGTCAAGAAACAAACAAACTTTTTTTCTTAATATTTGCAGAATCTAAAAGTAATCTAAACTTTCTTCAACTTCAGACATTCGCACGCGACTCAAAAAGGAATTTCTAATTTGGGCAAATAAAGATTCCGCTTCATTTACTCCGTGACACAAACTTATGGCGGCTTCCATAACCATCCATTCGAGTACATTTTTTGACGATACTTTTTCCTTAGCAGTAGAAGGAACTGATTGGGGTCCCCAAAGAAGAAGGTGGCAAACGTTCGCCGCTACGGCAGGCGATGGACGCTGTAATTATAATTAAACATTAAAAAATATATATACTTTTTTATTTGAAAATGTTAACAGCTACCTCTTTTGGGTTACGATTAAGAATGCATTTCACAAGTTTACTGATCGGGTCAGGCATTACAGTAGTGGTTGAAGGCAAATCAGATTCTTGATATGTACGAGTTTCGAGCCTATTCTTAGATTTAGTCCCATAAAACGGATTAAATTCGCCATAAATTTCATATGCCAATGTTCCAGCTGTCCATAAATCAGCACGAGCGTAGTTGATAACTGTAAATGGACTTGGTTTTGCAGTGGCAACCTGAGGAAATTAAAATTACAGTCGTGTTCAGTCATGCAGTTATAAATTATTGTCATTTTCATACTTCTGGAGCCATCAAAGCACAATTTCCACCAAGTTCAATGTCATCGCAAACATAATTCAATTTTAAACTATCCTCTTTTTTAGAAAAACAGCAACCAAAATCTGTTATCACCAAGTGAGGAGCATCTAAACCTAAATAAATTTGAAGTAAAAACATTACTTGCAAGCATTGATAGATAATACAATATAAAAAATTTACCTTCGTCTAAATCAAGCAGTATATTATCAGTTTTCAAATCTCTATGTGCGATATTTACGCGTGTTAAATGATTAATTCCTTCAAGCAACTGTAACAACAACAGAACACGAGTAGTAGCTGACGGATTGTGAGTTTTCAGATAATCTTTCAAACTTGTATCGTATCTACATTCGAAAAAACATGTCAATTATAATAAAAAATACAAAAATTTCTTAATATTAAATTACCGTTTCATTACAAGAAAAAGTGTCATATTACGCCCAACTCCCTCTTCATTCAAACGTCTAGGAAGAGCATGTGGATACAAATTAAGAGCATCTGGTAAAAATGGAACAGAGTCAACAAAGGCACACATCATGTCAACAATATTTGGATGAGACGGAAGCCAATTTGATCCTAACATACGACTGAAAAATATTAATATTTATAATAAAATTTATTCAAATCAAAAGTATAATTTCGCAATTACTCGTAATCCCAAAGATCTATCTCCTCTCTAATTTCGATTTTCTTTGCAGGAACAGTCTCACGTGACATGCATTTTAATATGGTTGTTGCATTCGATTCAGCCTCGTAATTGAACATCATTTTTACAGCCAAATTATATTCTCCAAATCGACCGTTAAGCGGGCTTTCAACTGCTGGAAAATAAACATTAGTAATAAATAAAACAAAAAGAATAATCAATTTTCACCATCGGTTTCAGTTTGCAGATTTTTCCATTTTGCGCTGTGCACAATCGCATTACATCCTTTAGCAATAGCAGGACCAATTTGCAAATCACTTAATGACGATGCGGTTTCATAAATTGTCCTTTCCTTCTGTCGATTAAGTACATCAACGCATATCTTAAATCATTAAAAGATAAAATAATAAATTACAAAATTACTCATTAAGGGTCTCTTTAATGATATTACCCTAATTTCCTCACAAATCCCTTCCAACTCATCTTTCTTCGTTACAATGCCGTGACCAGATATCAAATTAATTCCTACAAATCCTAAGTACGGTGTCAGTTGCCGCCCTCCATACATAAGCTTTTTCGCTGCATTTCGGCGTAATTCAGCAGCGGGACTAACAGTAAGCCATTGAAGAAATTTTTGGGCAAAGAATGGTGTTTTTCCATCCAATTTTTGCTTGCTTATAATATCAGTTAAACCACCAATTAAACCCCGCTCATTTTTCACATCAAGTGCTGTGCGGGTTAAATAATTATGTGCAATTCTGCTACCAATCGGATTCGTCTGTTCCCCGTTGCCGAAAAGAAATTCGCATACGATTTTTCTCCCATAACGATAGAGAAGATTTGTTGCAGCTCGTAACGTCATTCCGTTTTCAGCTGCTTGACTCGCCCAACAGGGCGAAACTAAAAGTAATAAAGCCTTCAGAGTGGGAGAGTATAGCAACTAAGAGAAGTCGTGATCGTATTATCGTTTTTACATGGTGAAATCAATTGCGACGTAATTTTTTGACTAAGCTAGCCGCCATTTTCTGTTTCGAGTCAGTCATCTGGCACAGGTACAAATTCCATTCGATTACAGCGCCAGTACAAATGCAGTGTTAGTTTTCAAAGCATGTTTAATGTCGATTATCAGCCAAAACATATTTTTGTATTTAATTTTCATTTTAAAAGTACAAATTAAGATTTAACAGTATGCTAATTAAATATTTTTATTAGTTCTTAATAACAATTTATTTATTTAACTCATAAAAATTTACATTTGAAATAAAAATTTAAAATTGAATTATTTCTTAATATTTTAACACAAAAAATACATTAAATGTTAATTAGAATAAATAAAAATATAAATTTTATATGCTTATACCATATTTGCGTAATGAG
Source organism: Geophilus carpophagus (assembly GCA_034687075.1). Taxonomy (NCBI): domain Eukaryota; kingdom Metazoa; phylum Arthropoda; class Chilopoda; order Geophilomorpha; family Geophilidae; genus Geophilus; species Geophilus carpophagus. The sequence goes on along the minus strand of JAQFZN010000039.1, from coordinate 20,621 downwards.
CAATCTTTAAAAGCAAACATATTTTGAAAAAATACACCTCCGGTCACGAGCAAATCCGCTCGGCGTTCACCGGCTTCACCTGGCTGAATTGAAAAACGCATGCGCGAGAATGAGGACAATCGAAAATCGTCTGCCAAGGCTCCGCCTTCGCTTGCTCACTTGTAACGAGCTTCTAGTCAGACACAAACGCGGCACGTGAAAGACGACAGCAGTGATGAGAGACAGGTAAGTGCAATTATTAAACCTAATATTATTACTCTTAAACAAATACGATTGAACGCATTCTATTGATTTATTCAAAAACGGCTCTTCCATTAAAAAAAAAGTAAAAAATATAAATAAAAAATAAATATAAAGAGGAAAACAAGGTTTTTATTGCAATATTTTATTTAGAAAAAAAATTGAATATAAAAAAAAATATTTATTTAATAATATATACCAAACGAACAATCGAAACATGGCGCAAGAAACTTGAGGTACCCGCTAATTGAATTTAAACTTTTATTGTTGACAAGTGTTGTTAGTGCATCTTTTTGTTCACAAGTATAATTCGAATCTCAGCGACAGTCATTAAGGACATTAAAACAGACGGGTACAAAAATAATGAAAATTTCGCGTGCCCAAATGCACATTTCAAATCACCTCCCATAGATTGATTTATCATTGCCTACAGACACCACACCCATTTTTCAGCATTAAATTCATTTTGGCAAAAAGGCAAAAAAGATGAAATCTTTGTCTCAAGGCGCTTTTATGGATCTGACTCGTCACTTATGCAAATGGACTTATTACGCTCGTCATGTGTATCATCTGTTACCACGGTACAATCCAAATTAAGCTTATACAACCTCAAAAATATTTAGCGGCTATTGATTTCATTTGCCCTTGGACTTGTGTATTTCCTAGTCTTTAGAGACGAATTATTATAACAGGACATTTATTTATTTCTCAGTAATGTGGTCTAAACAGGCTAAACTAAAAACATTTTATTCTACGATTAATATCAATTTTATTTAATAATTCAAAAGTCAATGATCGTGGGTTGAGAAATCGACGTCCATTTCTCAGAATTTTGCGGAAGAAAACACTTTACCAAATCAATCGGTCATTTTGTTTGTCCATATTGGTTACTTTGTACACATAGAAAATAATACTTATATGTTCATGTTTGTGTGAAATAAACTCCCGCTATGATTTGTGTTTAGGATATGGATATTTAAGAGAAAAAGACATTTTAAAAAATTTAAAAAGATGTAAAATTTAGTGCTTTTTTATTGAGAGACGACAGCTTTAGCTCTTTTTATGGATCGCTGAGTATGTATAGCTATAATCAATCTGTTAAGGAAAATTTATTTTCTAACAAAATACTAAATAATGTGGATATTTTAATATGGTGTACGGGTATTTTGTCAGACTTTTAAGAGAGAGAAAAAATAAATTATGTTACAATTAGCTCTCACACATTTTAAATTTTAAAAAAAAATCGTAATTAATAAAAATGAAAAAGTGTTTTCTAGCCAGAAGTTCCGTGTCCCATTATTTAAAAACCCAAAGGGGTTAGAGATTTGAACAAATGCCAACCCTACGGTGCATAAAATTTAATTAATGGAACAGTCATCTCAAGTTGCTAGCAAATCCATATACAAAACAGATAAGCCGCAAACAAAATTCTTATTTAAAAAATGTTTACCGAAATATTTTTATTTTTCTCCGAAAGGTAATTACAACAGCTCAAGTCGGCGTAAAACATCTCCTAATAAAACATTAAGATTAAAAAAAGAAAAAAAAAAGAAAAAAGGAATTAAAATTTTTGCAATTTTGCTCAAGAAACATTCACCGTTTATTTTCATTGGACCACACCACACATATCCCGTAATGGGCGTTGGTGCGTCTGTTTTAATGAACTCATTAAAATGCACACGAGAGTGCATAAAGTCAAACAGGAAAAGCCTCATTATATTGGCAAAAAAAAAATAGTAGGAAGAAAAAAGTCAGTTACAGTCCTATGTTTTTAATTTCTTTTCCCGCTGCGTAAATTACATCGATTCACAGATTTCTTATTGACATGGACCGAACCCGAGTTAAGTTTAGTTTAAAACGCCACGGTTCTAGGAGCAGAGTCTTCACTCTTCACCCAATTGAGAACTAACTGGTTCTGCACGAGCGACAGATAAATCCCAACGCATTACCATCTCTTCCACTATCCAGTTCCTCATTTCCAACACAATGGACACACTCGGGAGAAATTGATTAGCTCCAAACACCTCGTGGAACTAAATTAAACTTATTTTCAACCATAACCTTCATCATTCTAGACAAACAGATGAGTCTCTACAGAAACGCAAATTGACTTCCTCGAAGAAAACATATGCAGAATTCTCATTACATGGTACTTAACTAGAGAAACGTAAATGTTTTATAGTGTATAATTATAAATAATGAGTCGTGAGTATTTGATCTTGTGCCGCAAGGTCTATTATGAAGCGAAAGAAGGATTTATTTCGTGGTCTTAGCAAACAAAAGTCTTTATTTCTTTTCTTCTTTCTTAGCTTCTTAAGATTTCAAATGCGGGTGAAATCTCTTAAGACAACCATTTCTTAATTTATTTGTTTTACTTGAGGGTTTTTTTTAGACGTTTTTATTAAATCAAAGTAATTAAAAGAAAATAAAAGAAAGAAATGTAAAATTAAAAAATGTAATTACAAAAAATGGTTTTAAATTGTTTAATTTTATGGTAATTTAGATGTTTCTATTCTATTTTTTTTTTAATTATTGATTTTTAAAAAATTAGAAAAATAAATAATCTCTTTGGGATTAGTACTAATAGAAGTTTTAAAGTGAAGACTAAAATTAAAATTAAAATTAGATTTTAGATAATCAAAACAAGACATATAACGTACACGAATATGCTTTTAGTTGGCTTTTTAACCTTTTAATTAAAGGTATAACTTCATTTACCTTACAATAAAATCTAATAAAAATTAATGTATACATACTGAAAGTAAAAAATAAAAAAAAAATTAATTTAAAATTCAAAATAAAAAAAAACAAAGTTAAAAGCAAAAACCTCCATTTTATCCATTTCACCTTCAATATTTAATTGTAAAGAAAAACATTACCTACGGGCAATTTTCCATTATCAAAAAAATATTTTATTCATTTAATATGCGCAACATTCGTATAATAATTTCAGACCAGATTTAAACAGTCCTTTTTCATATCATCCATCATTGTAGAAAACGAGAAATTATTTATACTCAAACCCTCAGAGCAGCGAAGCAAAAAAATTTTGACATTTCTTGCTACAAGATCAGAACCAGGCTACACTCTTGGCAAAACAAAACCCCACGAGAATCTAGTAAAAACTCTTGCAAACATTTATTGTTTTTACAACAATCCTTTCCGAATTACCTACTAACTTAATAATAGATAACATTTCTAAGCGCAATTTTTTTACCATTTCGCCTTTTGTATTTTCAGTAATCATTGAACCACAATGGTGAGTCTATACACAGCCAACATTCATGGATTCCCTGAATTGGGGGAGTGGCAGCATCGAAGTATCAATGGAAGCGTATTGGGCGTTGGCGGGGGCGGAGACCCGCCAGCAGACCTTCTTTCACTCATCACTATCATCGGCAGCAGTATGTCCCTTGTGGGATTAGTTTTTGGCTTCCTGGTGCATAGTCTCTTCTCGGATGTTCGTTCAATCGCCAGTACCGCCCTCATGAATTTATTGGCCACTTTGTTCGTGGCTCAGGTAATATCTAATCAATTTCCTTTTACAAAAGAAAGAAAAAGCGAAAAAAATATTGTAAGAGATGAGATGGGAAGTGGTAAAAGTGCTGAAACCTGTTAAGTTTTTTTTTGTATATACGTATTATATATTTTTTTATTATTTTATTCTTCTTTTTCTATTGGGAAGCAACAGCCGCACGTGTGAGTCTAAATGTTGTCGCCGAGAGGTGAACTTTAATGGTTTCCTTAACTCGTCTATTGAGCTTGAGACACACGCTGCGACCTTTGTGGCACTAAAGAAGAAATGTGTGACGTCACAGTGACAAATCGATGGAAAGAAGGACGACCTTACAAGATGCTTTGGCCGCGATCTTTAAGTCGACTCGAGATCGTGCATCTTATGTACAATGGGTCTGATTCAGCTTGAAAAATGCAAATAGTTTCGCAGATCTGCCAAAAATGTTGCAAAAATGTAATAAAAAAATTGCATAACTTGCAATGCTATTATATATCATTCCATAACGGCTAGCAACTGTTTCCATAGTTACTATTTCTTTATCAACAACAACAATCGTGGAACCCCTGGATTGCTTGGCGTGTTGCTGACTGGAATAAATAAATGCCAAAGCATCGACCAGAATCTAATTATCGCAAGGTCGCCAACCAATTTTCGCTTTTCTAAATTAAGGGGTTTCTTAAACCGAACTCAAATCAAAATTAACAACCATGTAAACAAGGCATCCAATATTTTAACTTTAAATGCGACTTGCCAATATTCATTTGATACAGTCCATAAAGTAGGCTTATACAAGTACTGTTGTATGGTTCTTCAATTGATTTTTAATTTACAAAGAATTTCTTTATCAAATGATTTCAATAGAAACTATGTTCTTGTTTACAATTTACGAACAAGAACAAGACAATAGTTTCTGTGAATCGCAAATGTTGCCTGTTTTTCGAGGAAATTAATTCTTCTTTTATACTTATCAGGTAAATTATGAATGAGAGCACGAATCTGAAAAAGTTCATAAACAAAAATTCAAAGTCATTCAATAGAGAACAATAGTGGTCATACTTCAGATTTAAGTTTATGTATAAACAAACTTTTACCTTAAAAATACTTCCCTTAAAACTTTACATATGCAAACATCTTTTACACATTTATGAAGAATTTTAAGCTTAATTATGAGATTTCCCACCATGAGTTCTTAATCAGCTTTTATTAAGAAAAAAATTGCTTTTTAAGCTTCTATTTATGTACCATATTTATTTTCTTAAGTTAATATTTATAGCTGATTAAAAAAATCGAAACCCATAATTAGGTGATGTAGAGATTGATATCATCCTGTTATTGAATTGGTCCTTATGTTATCGAATTTCCATATTTTCCTTGAGGGAAAATGGAATTTATAATACAAAGCTATATAGTTTAATAAATAAAAATAAAAATAAAATAAAATCGCATTAATTATTCTTTAAGAGTCAAACATCGCAAATTAAAATTTGAAATTTTTAAAAAAATTTACAGGTTCTTTTCATCGTTCAAGTGGAAAAAGCTCCTTCTTCATCTCCGGCAGTGTGTCTCGGCTTAGCGTGCAGTCTGCGCTTCTTTTGGTTAGCCATGTTTGCATGGGTTGGAGTCTTAGCCCATCATCTTTTGCATATATTAACGGGTGACAAACACTCTACAGGAGCTGTCGTCACCATATCAACCCCCGTTGCTGCGTTCCCTTCTTCATTAGCCGCCGCATCGTATCCAGCTACTGAAAAACGTAACTGCACACCACTCGCCAATCATGTGCTAACGTACAGCGCTACAGCATGGGGAATTCCATTATTTCTTTCATTAGCCGCTGCATTGCTTTACCAACAAGGAGGATTTCATGGACAGATAATTTCTCGCAAAAGTTTCCGTAACTGTTGGCTCTTGAGTGCTCCTCCGTTACGTTGGACATTCGACATTCCAGTGGCTCTGCTGACCATCTTTAATATTTATGCTTATGTGAAAACAGCCGTTGCAATTCGTTATGTTGCTAGTATGCAGATGGAACGAAAAATACAGAAACGCATGCGCCGTCGTCGTTTTCGCCAGCTGTTCTTGTTGGTCAAGCTACATGCGCTGCTGGCTATTATTTGGGCTCTTGAAATGATCTCAGATTTCGCCGGGAGTCAGGCATTGTGGTCAGTTTTCGTGGTGGTGTTTTCACTGCAAGGTGGACTTATCGCCTTAGTGTATTCGTGTAGCGTCAAGGTAATGAAATTCTATGCCGAAGGAGTTCTTTCAGATTGGAAACACCATTCCAGACATTCCACAACATTTAAGAAAAATCTTGTCAGCTCGTCTATGTCTCTTTCAAGCAGCATGGAACTGCTTACGTCAGAGCCAACACCTCAACCTCTTTGAACGGCTTAGAGCTGGTCAAATCAAATTGAATTGAATCAAAGAAATAAAAAAATGTTGAAAGAAAAATAAAAACGATAAAGAGAGAATGTGCATTTGACGCTTTTCTTCAATTTTGTCTTTATGCTTTTTAGGTTTATCAACTAAATGTCAAATGTTTTATTCACATGTATTTTTGTTTTTCAGTTATTATCAAATATAGGTCGAGCCTCATTATAACTAGCTCGCTACGAATTATTTATTATAGTTTTTATACCAATTTTTAAGAATATGATTGGTTTATTTTTGAATTCTACATATTCTGAATGTTAATAATAGTTTTTCAGCATTAGAAATGCTTTTACGTCTCTTTAAGACTAATTTTCAGTTTTAAATGGCTTAAAAAACGTTGGTTTCATTTTATGATGTTGATTTGAGCTTATTGCTTTAATTTATAATGAATATTTTTCATTTTTTTACTAGCTTGAGTGCGCTTCACTTGCCTCATAAAATAAATATTTTTCACATGTTAAGAACCAATTTTATGATATTTTTAAATTTATTACATTAAGATTTAAAAACAAAATTTTTATTTTTTATTTTTTTGAGTTTGTATTAAAGAGGTTTGACCTGTATTATATATTTTAAGTGCATAGCTTATCCTATATGCTTTTCACCTAAAAGTTGTTATTAAATTCATAATGAAATAGTTTGTAATTATCAAGTGTTTGTTCATTTAAAAATATATAAAAATATATTTACTTTTTATCTTAAAACTTGAATAGAGCTAAAATGTATTTTATAAAACAAAAAGGCCGTATATTAGTAACTTGTTCTGTTTAGTGTTTGTTGTAAAGTCGTTGTATATACAATTTGTATACGTTATACACCGATATACACTTATACACTTTATATAAACTTGATCCACTGCCTACCAGTGTAAACTTTTCTTCCATTGACGAAAAATTGAAAAATATTATTATAAATGTTAAAACATACGGTTAAAATTTAAAGAAAATTACTGAAAATGAAAATTTTATTGAAGGATATTAATTATATATTGAAAGATATATCATATAAAGTTATATATGTGATTGCAATCAATAAAGATAGGGAAAAAATTTGTTTTAAAAAGATAAAACGAGTTTTCATAATTTCATTACAAAATCTCTTCATTAGGACGATTTAATCCGTGAAAATTCAAAGTTTAATACTGTCCTTTTAAGCTGCTTAAACATCAACATCAACATGCACCTCATATATCTACGGATTTGCCGCTCGGTTGTCATAGAAACGGCAGCTGCAGAACAGGATGCTGCTTTAAACATCATCGTCACAACACCAAGCCAACATGGCAAACAGCAATGTGTGACTGCTTCAGCATTCGTAAGTTCATTCCAACTACCAATTGCAGCCATAAACACAATTTGTCCGACTTAAATATCTAAAAGTCTTTTATACAGAACAAGAGTTTCAACAAGTGGTTTCTAAAAAGTGAAACAACTTTAATTTAACAGGGGAATGTAATAAAATGATTAAATTTGGAAATAAAATCCTAATGTTGATATAAACTGTGACTAATGACTTTAATTATGGTACTTAAATTCGTAATTGGTATTTGATTATTATAAAAAAGAAAAAAATCTAAAAAACATCTTTCAAAGTCTATCACAGGTTTGTAATTTATCAACTTAAAGATTTATGTGTAGAAATAAGTAATCAAGAAGTAATTTTCCGTTTCTAGTAAATTCAGAGTTCATAGGTTTTGAAACAAAAGATAAATGTAAAAAAATGTCATTAACTTTTTTTTCATCCGTTATTATTCTTTTCTGTGGAAAAAGCGAAACCGATATTAATATATCTCAAATCGATTTGCTTTTGATGGGAGCTTGTGTGCGTGGCCTACATTTGCTCACGAGGAAAATCGAACATTTTAAAGGAGAAAAGAAAATATAACGCTACACAAATGTGTGTTGTTATTGAAAGAATTTTTCTAATTTTTTTTTTCACTTGCATTCCTATAACGTATTTATTTTTTTACTCACAGATTTATTTTTTCTTATATTTTTCTTACCAAAAATAAAATTAAAATTAAAAATAACAATTAAATAAATTAAAAAAATATCTTGGAAATTTCCACTCTTTTCACTAGATGCAAATTAATTTTCTTGTTTTTTCTTTAAGTAATTAAAACAGCATTGAAAAAAATCAGGAATGAAATTTAACAGATGTCGATGAAATAGTAATTTAATTGACGCACTCTGCACGTCACGTCACGGGGATTTGATTTGCACACGTAAAAATGCAGAAAGAAGACGTAACCAACCCGTCATCGTCCTTCACTTATTTTCATTTCCGCTTCGCCAAATTTCAAGCTCCGTTGAAAAGAGAAAAGAAGAGGGAAGCGAGCAAAAGTTTATTGGAAATCTGATAATTTTGCTTTATTTCTATGTGCGCAAGCAAATGCCAACAGGTAGACATTAAATTATTTCTATCATAACCATTCTCATCAATATTAATGTAATTTATGAACTAAATAAAAGACAATTCAGATCTAAATTGATTGTTTACATTAAAAAGTCTGTGCGATATCAGAATATAATAGTTATGCATTAAACAACCCATAAAATAATAACAAACATGCCATAAATTCTTCAAGTCTACAAATTGGTCAGTCGAAAACATTGCGCTCGCGTTTCATTTTACTGCGCAAGGCAGAGAAGCCATTCAGGCGGAGCATTTAATTAAAAAATTTGGCTCAAAAATTTCACTTGATTTCATAAAACTGATCAACAATTATTGGTTAAAAAAATTACTGCAGGCTAGATGTCGTTTCTACGGTTACAATAAAAAAGTTGGGAAGAATTAAGAGCTTTTCATTAAAACTAAGAAGAAATATGATATTCTTTTTATTAAAAATTTATTGTACAAATTATATAAAATTTTGAAATTTTGGCTGATTCTTATTGTCTCTTATTTTTAATTACACGTTTGTAAGTAGTTTGTTTTATTTTTGAAATGTGATGGTTTTAATTAAAATTGCAAGTTGTATTCCGTTTCTTTCATAGAATTTAACAAAAGTTAACATAATAAAATCTGTTATTGCTTTAACTAAACCAATAGCATTAGAAACATCAACACAAATTTCAACTTAAGATCTTTGTTTTTACCTAAGACTTTTATCTAATCAAAGTCTTTTACTTCACCGAAATAAAACTAAATAAAATAGAAAATGGTTATGTATAGAATCTAGAACCTAACCACAACAGCATTTTACCAAAATATGTTTTTACCAATTAAATTGTAAATTCATTAATAATGTAAAGTTTGTAATATTACCGCAACAACATCAATTACAGAAAATTAATAAGGTAATTTGAGAAAAGATGAATCAATCAACAAGTAACAAGAGCTAGTTAAGATTAATATTACACGTTTTTTTATATTACCAAACATACTTTTGTACTTTTGTGCTTTCAGGTTTAGATATACCCTTTTGTCACCCCTTGACAAATCCTCTTGCTAAGCGCCTGTAAGTAGTAACCTGAGATTTTCTTTGTTTTGTTTTGTTATAAATTGTTCAACTGAAATAACTTTTTACTTAAGATTTTCAATGTGTCCTAAAGTACAAAAATTGAATATAACCTTTTAGCTCCCAATGGCAATGTTGACTGTAATCAATAAGATACATGTGCTTGGCGTTTCTGATTTTATCATCCATCATTTCTGCTGTCAGTGAAATGCCACGTGTTTCCATGGGTACAAGATGATGTTGTTGAGTTTTGATGCCAGACGACAACAATAAGCGATTCTCCTTGGAAAATTATTTTTTATTTTTATTTTGAGAAAATTATGTTTACTCATTTCTATGTTTACTCATTTCTATGCTTCGAATTTGTTGATGTAGTTTGAGGAGATACTAAGAACTAAAAGCCAACTAGGGACAGCTGTATCTAAAGTAAACCTGATTCGATTAACGTTACATGCTACAACACGGCACAGGATTACGGGAAGGGATTTAAAGACTCGCATCAATCTAAACGTGGTTGCTCATTCTAAAGACCAAATCGGGCTTAATGCAGACCTTGGGTTAACTCTCGGTTTAAATTGAGATCTACATACATAAGTGTGTTTTGAAAGATAAACATGTTTGTACTCTAACTTAAACCTTTTAGTGCTGATAAAAAAAGAAAATTTTAGAACACAATTTTAAAAATTTAGATTAAATTTTTAAGAGATGTAAAGTAGTGAATAAATATGTATTTAACTAAATTAAATTTATTTTTACATTTGTGATATTTCTTTTAGATTAAACTTTTTTAAACGAGATTCTGAATGTTTATACTGTATTAAACAATTTAATAAATGAATATTAAATTTTCATTATGAAAATTAATTCATTTAAAGTAAATGAAAGCGCATACAGCTCAATCCCTTTAGCAACTACAAATGAGGTTTCAAATTGCTACATTAATTATGGTTGTCCTACTTTATTATTTTGGAAATTCAAAATACATTTTAACAACCTCATAAAAACTCTACGGTAATGGAGAAACTTCATCTACCGCAATTCATAATTTTTCCTTTAAGGCATTAGAATCTGCTATTCATTTACAGTTTTCAATAACAAATAAGTTCCTTATTACTAATCACAATCTCTGTGTCACAATCTTTCTGTATTAGGTCATCTAAATTAATACCTCAAATAGAGTACGTTGCTATAGCAACTTGGTAGCTGTAGATGATTGAGGGTCTATTCTGAGCACACAACATCAACCCTTCAAGTGACATGGCTCTGCAAATGGACTTTACTTGCCCTCATCGACCTAAATTCTTGTGTCGTTTTCTATATCCAACAGGTGCGAAAGGCGCAGAAGTGGAACAAGAAGGTTTCTGGAAAAGTAATTGCACCGTACTCTAATTCTTTTCACACCTGTCATCATTGTGCAGAAGCTTTATTTACTTGACTGAAAAAAATTTTGTATTTAATGAAATATGTACAAATTTAGAAACAACAGAAAAAATAAATTAGAAAAAAATTACATTACGAAGAAAAAAATTGAACAGTTTTCAGCTGTTATTGCATAAAGTAAGTCAAGGACAGAGTTGATGGAAAAATCGAATTTTCAAAGAGAGAAAGAATGAAAGCGAGAGAGAGATAGAGAGAGAAAGATTGATTTGTAATGCACATCTCACTATGCCATTAAAGGAGTTCTCATTAATATTACCCATAATACACCTATTGCTTCATCTTTTATTAATGTCTATTTGTCTGATGCATTTTGCCAATTACTCACTGCACAGACATATGCAGAAGAGAGAAAGAAATGGTGGTATCTACCTGTTTCTCCGCCCAATTTTGTTGTGTCTGAGTGTCAAAAGAGGACACCACTCTTCAAATACTCGAATTCAGACACGCGATTAAAAAAAATATTTAGGTAATATTTAGCACACTAGATGGCACTGAAATCTTGTTAGAATGTTGCGTAAATGCTGATTTAAAAAATAAAAAAACTAATTTCTAGACAAGTAAACAAAACATTACAATGGGTTTAGCTTCTAAATTTTAACAAATTTATGTTTAGTTTTACTTCATCTTTAATTATTTTGATAACAGAAAAGAAAAGTTGATTTCAAGCTTAATTTAAGTTCTCTTCATGGCGAATTACGCAGACAAAATTCTCTTTCCGTTGCTCTTCCGCAGTTTGCTTCTGTTAGAAAGAAAAATTCAATAATGGTACTTATTCAGTGTTGCGTGTACTGTTCATTGCCATATTTTTACATCTTTTTAAATTAGCTGCAATTTTTTACATGATGAAATTAAAATCAATCATTTGTAGCTTCAAAGGATTATTTGAGAATAATGATCCAAACTTTTTTGAAAACATTATTTTTTAAATGCAAATAAACAACAGAATAATTTGCCTTCCAGGAGATTTTCCAATAAACTTATTATCTTCGATAAGAAGAGCAAACATTATACTGACATTTTTATTTGTTTTTAAACATTTTTAAAAAGTATAAACAAATCAATAGTTATTGACATTTTAAAAATTTTTAATCATATTTTTAAAAAAAATACACATAAAATGTTTTAAATTTTCAATTCACCAAATTGAATGTTCGAAACAGCTGTATTGTCTGCATATAAAATTAATTAAAGGAGTCAAAATTGGTTGCAGAATCATTAGGCTGAGAAACTCAAAATTGTCAAATAATCATGTTGATCAAATTTGTAAATGTATTTACATATACAGTACTTTATTTCCCCCCATTAACATTGACACTTAATTAAACAGCTACTCAAACAAATTCAATCCTACATATTAACTTCATAGCTCAGAAGTAGAAAACCAATCTAAACTTACGTATTTGATTTTCAAATCTCTAATACAGCACACAATTAAATTATATATAAAAATATTTAAAATAAAAATAATTTTATCATTTACTAGAGTTCGTTTCTCAATCTTCAAAAAAACGATAGAAAAGACTAATAAAAAAAATCTTTTAACCCTAGGCAGTGATAGATGGCACCTTTTTGCAGATGCAGTTCCCGTTTCAATCTCTCAATACCAAAGTGCGGAAGCCTGATGGACCGATGCTCGTGCCAGCCACGTGTCTTTCACTTTTTAAGAATAAATAGACAAAGGCTTAAGACGGAAATTTAACCACCTCCAGTGTCGATTCACTCAACGGAAGCACTATTCTCCCTCTTTTCCATTTTCTCCATCCTCCTTTCATCTTTTGCTACAGCAAAAGTATTAAGATTTATTTTATACTCACAGTTTATAATAATTTTCAAGTGCTTTTCCTTTGACAAAAGGTACAATTTTTATTTAGGTTATAAATTACGGAATTACCCTTACTTACATAATTAACGCATCAATAGGGAGGAAAAAAGAAAAATTCTTGCATGAAATTCATGTTGTAATTAAAGTCTTCTTACTAGATGACACTTTCTCTATAATTTTAATTTAAATAATCGGTTGAGAAAAAATGATGACTCGATCAAAGTTATTTTTAATGTCAGCTCCTTTCTTCCCACGTGTGCTATTAAATGAGAAGACCGTCTCTCTACTATCGCTGCCACTTTGAATAAACTTGCTTGCAACGTTAAAAAGAACGGACGGCGATGTAAAGAAAATTTAAGAGAAACGAGACCGATAATTGAGCCATAGAGGAGCATATGAATCTTCCGTTTCGAAGGTAACGCAACATTTCTGAAAAAAAATTATCTTAAAAATTGCAATTGATTTATAGAGAAAACAAGTTGGCGAAAACTAAAAAAAGAAAGATAATGGAGGTGCCATTACCAATATTTTAACGCATATTTAACGGAAATAAAATAAAATAGCTATTTTATACAAAAAGAATATTACGAATTGTCTGGTTAAGGTGTTGACTCTTGTTTTTTTTTTTATTAAATGCGATCTCTACTGCATCAAAAGCTTAATTTAATTTTGTAAGAGAAGATCTGTCTGTTTTCATTTTCATTTTCAGAGTTAAGACAAGAAACTACTTTTGATATGCATTAATTTACAAAAAGAATAATAAAGCATTGATTTCTCTATGGATTCTTTTGAGAATTACTTCATTACCTTAAGGCTTGCATCAAAATGGAATAGAAAAATGCAATGCATAGATTTATGTACACAACAATTGGATAACATCGATATTTGAAATTCACTTCGACATTTTAAGTTTATTTTTGTATAATGAAATAAATTCAGCTTTAATACTCTGTATTTTATCTCGATGAAGTAATATAATTAAATCATCTAAATTGATATAACCTCACATAAGTCTAATATATGTTTTTAAGAATTTGCATCTTTAAAAATATATGCTGCTAAAAAATTTATCCATTTAATAATGCAACATGGCATGTACTGTATATAACGTATAAATGATATGCGTAATGGATTCATGTTCTCTGAGAACAGTATCAGAAAAGATTGCATTACATAGTTTGTCATCGTATACGTGATTACAAGCTTTTTAATTTCCATGTAATGCTTCTATCTTAATGGATAGTTTTCATCAAAAAAGTGATTTTAATCATGATGAAATGATTTTACAATTTATTTGTTTTCTATTTTGAAAATTATCAAACTTTATTTTTAGTTTTTTAAAGAATCCGAGTAATGGCATCCTACGATTATTGAACCACACATGCAATAAATTAATCCTGATTTGTGCTTCATTGAACAATTTGAAGGATTGAACTGGTGAAAAAATTGCCTAGTCATTGCCAAGAAAGAAAACCTGCAAGGTCATCATATAAGATTAATCTGGTGTCATACATTTTTGAAATTATACAATGCTTAGCACAAACACTCTCAAAAAATATCACGTAGGCCCATTATAACCATTAACCTTATTTTTTTTAACAAAAAGAAAACAAAAGAAAAATAATTTCTTCTTAGTGCTCCTCTGGGTCTGTTTTCCAATTGCTCAGCAACTGGTAATCGACTTGCATTTGAAAGATTGCAAGAAAAGTGTGTGTCACCAATTTTGCAGCACGTCCCATGAAACTTTAAGTCCATTTACGGCTCCCTGAAGACTCTCACAGTATCCAAAGCACTCCCAAACTGTGCACTTGAAAAACATAACAAAATTCTTTCTAACGCAGTTATATTTTAGTGGTGCTATAGTTTAATGCATACGCTCATGTAAGTCGCGGATTGATCTGACAGCAGGAGAGTACTTTGTAACCATAGCAACGACTTAGATAGCTGGACAGTAGTGTTAAGACAAGAATTCCAAAGCTGAAAAAGTGCTTGCAAGCGTGAAATAAGCGTTTTGGCTTCCGTACTTTTTATAAAAAAAAAAGGAATGAAAAATTTTGATGATAGGATAAGGAATTTAATGAAAGTTTTTTCCTCCTTTTTTTTCTTTTCTTTTTTTTTGTTTTTTTATCACCGACAGTTGTTGATGAATAGAAAAAATGTAATTTTGTTTTGAATTGAAGCAAAATTAATCAACGAGTTTAACTGTTTATGCAATCAAAAATAGAGAAACCCATATAAAAGCATAAATAATAAATAGTGTTAACACAATGCAATCTGTGAACGGGATCAAACCACACAAACTCCTTATCAGTTTACGCTCAAAATCAATAATACCCAACTGCAACCTGCTAAAGCAAATCACAACATATATTGAGAAAAGGTTCTCTCCCAAACAGTCAGAAACTAAAATTTAAATCACCAACTTAACTAAATTGCTATGCTATACAAAAAGACAAAGAAATTTTCTAATATTTTCACCATACATCAACGTTCACCAACATTGTAACTATTTGTAATGGTCTACTTCTTTCATCTGTCAAGTTATTGGAAAAATCGTTGAATTGTCAAAATGGCAAATTCTGCTTTTATGAATCACATTTCCCGAATGATATCAGTTTTGTATCATATCTTGGACACAATTCTTTATACTGTAAAGTTCAAAACGACTGACGAATCTTCAACAAAGCAAGAAAGCTGTCTTGAACAAAAAAATTGCCTGTTTATCGATTGGCTTAAAGGAAAGGTCAGCTCATAGAACAGTCAATCACTCAGAAAACAAAAGAAATGAAACACATAAACTAAGCCAGATTAATGGAACGAAAAATAAAATAATGACGTTTAAAGATGTTTTTCAAAATTCATTTCAATTATACTTGTATTTACCGACACAAATACTATATATAATTTTTGACATAATAGCTATGAGTTATAACAACAACTTGCTGCAGCATATTTCAAGTTTACATTTAGTAATAATTTTTTAATGTTGAAGTACTTTAGGTATAAAGTTACGATGCGTTTGAAAACATAATTTTCAAAAATGGAAACCTTAATTTTTTTTCTAGTTTATGTTTGCGAGCAACATAGATGCCCTTAATGCGCCCTACTTCAAAGAAGATAAGACGAGACTATGCTACTTCTAAATGTATTCGAGGCAGTGGGGTACTCTACGAAGTGCATCGAGTTCAATGCGGGCATATGAGACAAGAACCAACTAAGTGCTGTTTCAAATTGGATCGGGCACGAAGCAATTGAGTCAAAGAAGAGCATTAGTAAAGCGGAAAAAGAAAGACAGAGCAGGTAAGA
Organism: Geophilus carpophagus; assembly: GCA_034687075.1. Lineage (NCBI taxonomy): Eukaryota > Metazoa > Arthropoda > Chilopoda > Geophilomorpha > Geophilidae > Geophilus > Geophilus carpophagus. The sequence continues at coordinate 4,403 of JAQFZN010000039.1, read as the reverse complement.
ATAGGAGGAAAAAGCGCTCACAGTTCTCCCCAATTCATCGATCGGAGTTAAGCCTCAGGACATGAAGAGTTACGAACTGCTCAGATGCAATGTGCCTTTTGGCCCAAAGCCTAAAAGCTCGCTTTTCAATCTTGCTCTGTCGGCTTTAGGTTATGATCTGTATCGAGCGCACACGACCGCAAGTCCTCTCGAAAAACAATCAACTGGCAAGAATGACCATTATTGCCCACTACGCTATTGGACAAGAGCTTGAGCTTGAAACCATAATCTAGAATTGCATTGAGGATAGACAGTCTGATGATGACTAGTCACCGTTAATTTATTGACTTGATACTCCTCATCTGTTCCCATAACTGCAAGGGCAGCTGGGGTTATAGTCCCAAGTCCCACAAGAAAAATACGACTCCATCTGCGACTGAAATGAATTCAGTTTTTTTCTCTTTTTATTATTTTATTCTATCGACCTTTCTCCAATAGAAATTGTGTTTTCTTTTCCTTTTATTATTTTATATATTCCTGAATAAATATATTTATATGCAAATGATGAGTTGTTGATTCCTTTGTATATATACATGATATAGAACTTCTAAGCCTACTTTTCTCAGTAGAAATTGGATTTCTGATTGTAAAACCAAATAATTTAATGAATAATGAATAATTTAATTATAAATTTTTGTGAATCGCCTTTAAAAAATGTAATATTGAAGAAGCTTGAATTTCTTTTGCATAGTTTAAAACCATTAAATATACACCATGATTTAATTCATTTTCTGTCTTGCTTAAAAAGTGTTTTCTTTAATATAAAAACCTTATATTATTCCTTTATGCAAATTAAAATTGCCCTGTAATCAACTAATTTAATTAGCATAATTAATTAACATTTCTCGCAACTTTAAAGCTGAAATATGCATACAAAACTAAAAATTCAAATTCAATACGTTTAAAATACAGCGCAACTTTAAAATCAGCTTTTCCAATCATACAATTCCTTTATTTTTTGATTGGGATGAGAGAAGAACCCGCCTGCACAGCACTGATTTTTCAGAAATTCCAACTGCATACCAAATGACTACAGATATCTACCGTCCTTCTTCCCATTCCACTTTTTTTTTATTTCGAAATATTTCCTCTTTATGCTCATTGATTCCTAGCACGTAGCTCAGAACGACCCATTGAAAAGTCTAAAACCATTACACGACCCCTAACTTCAAAGATGACACAACATACAGCGCTTCGGATGAGGTCTGCAGCTGACAACGTTCATCCAGTGCTCGGCGCCTTTATATAAGTCTCTATTACCTAAAATTGCTCGTTAAAAGTATAAAGATCCCGCAAAAAATATCTTAAAAACTTCTCAACTGAATCGTATACGTAAAGGGGCATAAAAATTGAAATCGATATTCGATGCGCATAAATGGAATAGTTATATATTGAATTTTTTCTCCCCTAGCCACATTCATTTTCGTTTACATCATGAGCCAATCACAGTTGGCACGTAATAGAATTTCATCATTCTATACATGTCATATATACCCTCGAGAATTTGTAGGGATAAAGTTTAGTGAACGCGTTTTATTTTCAACTAGAAAAACCCCAAGCTAGGATTCTAACTCTAGTCGCAGATTCGATCAAACTATTTTTTCTTCTTCTTCTTTTCTTGCGTTTTTTTATAGCTACACAACAACAACAAAAAAGACATTTCGCCACCTGCAGTTCTAAACAGGAGAAAATGAAGAAAAAAAATATTTAATGTCCATTTAGACTCAAGAAAAATACGTAATTTAGGATAAGTTGTTTGTGTTGGAAACTTTTATCGCTTTAGGTAATAATTTTGTTACATTTGACGGTAATAATGTAAGACAGTGTCTCTAAAGTTGTGACAATTTGTGTTAACAGCATTCACAGAATTTTTGACAACAACTTTTTGTCGAAATATAAGATTAGAATGATGAGTTGGGTGACAGCTTTCTACACTGTTCAACTTTAACATTTAATCTAATTGTCAACTTACTCGAAAATTACTTATTAATGCATTTAAGCAATTATTTGTTGTCAACATACATTAAAGATAATTACAGACACAATGGCCATTCTCTTGTTTAATTCATTACTTTTTCTAATTACTGCGTAATAGCGCTGTTGATAATTCATTGTGGGATTATAGGAAGACTGTAATCTGCCTCATTGACCTTAAGCTGCCGAAGTTAGGTCAAGCCGTTACAGAGACAATATTATCAATGTAGTTAACTAGACAACTTGTTTACACTCATTTTAACATCACATTTCAATGTAACTAGCAGCTAAGTATTGTTTTAAGTTTATTGCATTAATGTAACATCTTTTACTTGAGCATCACACAAGAACGCCATTGAAACTGTCAATGCAAGAGCCGTGTTTATTTAATAAATAACATATCCCAATCCAATTAACGACATCTCCTAGAAGCGAGCTTTTCTATAGAAGCAAACATTTCAATTATACTAAATTTTCATGAAAAATCAATAATGTACTTATTAATAAAACATTAAAATTTTGACATAGAAAGAGATTGCCCGCTTCGTATACCGATAATCTTAATCTAGCTGCGCGTGCAGACTGTCGAACAAGAAAGCCCCATTGTAAGATTTGCAATTGCAAACTTAAAAATAGCTAAGACTACAACTTTTAGTTTTTAATTTCCGTCGGAAGATAAGCTTTTAAAACATGGGTTTTAATTTTTTACGTAGCTAAAGTACACAAAAAGTTTTCAATGACGAAAGGATTGCATCTAATCAGAAATGTAAAGCCAATCAAAAAGATGAATTTATATAAAGAAAAATTCTGTTAAATAGCCTTTAATATTGGTAATAAAACATTTAATGTAAGATAAGAAACATCCTATTGATCTAATAAAAACTAAAAGAAGAAAGCTTTTGTTTTATTTAGGAAAAAAATTTCAATTACCCTTTGATGTTGATATGAAGAATTTATCTATTAAGTCAATTATTACACAATACAATTATTAATCCTATAAAACTCCGAATAAAAGAAATCAAATCAAGATCTTAAAAGTTAATTTAAGAAAATACAATAACTATGGATGTATAAGTTATGGACATGAACACTTAAACGAACATAACCAACCGCAGAGTAATAACACTTCAAGTCGCACAGTATTCATCTTATACTCATTCAATTCAAGCACAAACATGTATAGTATAAAGTTTCTGAAGCCTCCAGTGCTGATGTAGTCGCGTGACTGCTTCTCATACAAGTTGGTTCACTTTCACACGGCGTCCGGAGGCGGTTCCCATGACAACAACTGAAGACTGGCCGAGCGCGATAAATCACCCGATGTCCCGTAACAAGAGACTTGATTATCAGCACGGGGACGGAACGTCGTACTATAGATTTTAAGCATGAGACCATTGCACGTGTAAGCTACAGCTATGAGCAACCCTTGAATACTGAACAGCAGTTGAAAAACCATCCATATAGTTTGAATTCCAGTCGTACGAGCAGCCAGTCCGCACAACCACACACAGGCACACAGTGCATACATCTTAACGTAAAGCGATAACTGCACGAAACGACGGTTTCGCCATTTTCGACTCCACTTCCTGTCGATCAACATGCCTGATACGCATTTAATGGTTATTGCTGCACGTGCAGCATAAAACGCCATGACAACTGTGATGCATGCCAATGGTAAGGCGAAGGCATACGTAAGAGTTTCGGTCCTAGATAGCCAACAATTGTCGGGTGGTACTGAATATTGATGCAATGCTACTGCAAGACATGTGCAAGCACATGGAAATCCCCAAGCGATAATTGAGTAACGACAAAAAGTACACATGCGCACAGACGTTACGTCGCGTGCGCACAGATTGCTGTTCTTTGACATGACGTACACGTCGTGTGTCATAGCTGCCAACCATGTAAAGACAGATAAACCAAGGCCGTGTAGAGAGAAGACCAGTCCTAAGCACAAGTGATTGTCACGTATTTTTTGAACGCCCACTACGAAAAGCAACTGAAGAAGAAATAGAGCTGCCAATAGATTCATCAAAGTGGTGCCAGCTAAAGAGCGCACATCTGAGAAAAGACTGTATGTAATAAAGGCGAATATAAGTCCCACTAACGATAAGCTGTTAGCAACCACCGTGACCAGAGAGAAAACTTCTTCTTCTACCGATTCACTGTTAGCCACTGTTAACTCGGAGTTTGTGGTGACGTTTACAAAGGGAAAAGTTGTCGTCTCTCTCGTTGCTGTAGCCATGGATACTGTATAGTAATAGTAAAAAAAGAATGATTTTATAATTAGTTTAAAAGAAAATTATATTGTTTCTAACAACGTTTTATATTAATTAAAATAAGTAATTAATAATAATTGTATGATTTATGTGAATTGTTCCGTTTTGTTA